>JABUQX010068929.1:7500-12500 GCA_015478945.1 Trachelipus rathkii
ATATATATATATATATTATATATAATAGTATATATATATATATATAGAGGTAAGTATAAATGGAAATTTCATTCTCCGGCCGGAATTAAAATTTTCATTCTCCGGACCATCCGGCCAAAATCTCTCCGGTGCATCTCTAAAATATATAGTATATATATATATATATATATATATTATATAATTATATATTATATTAGTGATGGACATGACATCCGCATCCACATTTGCGGAACATCCATCCGCATCCGCACTTAACGGCACATCCGCATCCACATCCGGGATGTTGAGGATGTTGAGGATGTTTTCTACATTTTATTAAAAATGCATATAAAATAAATATTATTTGGCCTCTTTATCATGGAGTTTATGGGAATAATTGTAATTTTGAATTTCTATTTCTGCATTTATGTATTACTATATATATATATGTATAATATATATTATAATTATATATATATATATATTATATATATATAATATATATATTTATATATATATATATTATATATATATATAATATAATAATAATATATATTATATATATATATATATATTATATGAGGTGTACTCATAATATTGCCGAAAAAAAAATCAGTTGATATTCCTTTGCATAATATAAAAAAATAGTGTGTCAATAAACATTTCCACTGAAAAACGCCGTCGTTTTCCAAGATATCAGGTGATGAAACCTAATTTAAATTTGTTACAATTAAACAGATAAACTAAATTTGGAAAGGTAATTAACAAAATTCCTTCAGATTTATTTTAATTATAAGAATAATACATTACTTGCACAGAGAAATATACAACATAAATAGTGCAATGGCAATGGTGCACTAAGGTTATTAACAAATGTTGAAAATGAGCACCCCCAGCGGCAATACAGGCCTCTATTCTGTGACGCATTGATTGGCGGACACGTTCAAATATAACCGTGTTGTGTGCAGAATTTGTGTCCAAGATGCGATTATCGAGGCCCTAATTCTTCGGACTTTTCAAACTGTTGCTGTATAAACCCAAATGTTTCAGGTGACCCCACAAGAAGAAATGCAATGCATTTAGGTTCTGGAGACGCGGAGGCCAACGTTCTGTACCTCTCGACTTATCCAAAGGGCGTGGTATACAGTGTTCAAATAGTTACGAGCAACTTAAACTGAAATGAGCTGGAGGCGCCCCGTCGTGCATGAAATTACTTTTTCGATTCTAATTGTAAATGGACGTCCTTCCAGTAGTGCGCAAGTCATGTTCAAAAATTTGGCGATAAACGTTCTCCAGTAAGCCTCGCTGCGTAAAAAGAATGGCCCTATCAAGTGGTAGCCAACATTCCGACCCATACATTCAATGGAAACTGGTGTTGATGGCGGCTTTCAACTATTGCATGTGGGTTCTCATCAGCCATATGTGATTTTTGTGGAAGTTCGATATGGCGTCTCTTGAAAAATTTGCCTCATCGGTGAACAATATTTCTGCTAAATGGTGAGGATTGTCTGCAATTTTCTTTTGCATCCATCGACACAAAGCTACTCTTTCAGGAAAATCTGTTGGTACAAGTGCCTGCACTCGTTGGATGTGATAAGGGTACAGAATTTGATTTTTCAATACCCTGAAAACTGTCGAATGACTTACATAGAGTGTTTGCAGCATCTTCTGGTACTTGTTGATAGGACTGTCCTTCAAGTTCTTTGGGAACCTATTTCTTCGACATCTGGAGTGATCTGTGCGAGGTCGCCCGTTTCCATTAGTAAGTTTTTAAAAACTTCCTATTTTCTTTAGACATTGATGGAGACGTGGCAAACATAGTATTGATGCGGGATGACATGAATTAGGTTACATTTCTTATAAGACGCTGGCTGCTAATGAATTACCGTTCGTACGACCGTAAACAAAATGCATATAGCACATTTCTCATTATTTGTGTAATTCATTTTGAAAATATGAGCAACACTTTAACACAGAACTTGACGCAACACGGACTAGTGATTTTTATAAATGAAGCGAGATACGAAACTAGTAAATAACAGGTAGGTAACCTTTCCTACGGTATATTTCGTGCTTATTATTAAAGGGGGGATGAGATGATGGCACGGGACGGGCATGGAATATATCAGATATGATCCCACATAAGTTTCATCAACTTGTATTTTGGAAACGAGGCGTTTTCGGTGAAATGTTTATTGACACATTATCTTATAATATTATGCAAGAATATCATTACTGAATTTTTTCGCAATATTAAATGATACACCCTATATATATATATATATTATATATATCATATTATAATATATATATATATATTATATATATATTATATATATATATATATATATATTATATATATATATAAATTATATATTATTATATATATATATATATATATATAATATATATATTATATTATAATTTAATTCCAAACTTCAAAGATCCGCATCCGCATTCGCATCCTCATCCTCTTTAAGATCAGATCCGCATCCTCATCCTCTTTAAGATCCGCTCCGCATCCGCAAACAATCAAATTTTGACATTCGGTCCAAAACTAATATATATATATATATATATATATATATATATATTATATATATAATATATAAATATATATTGTATATTATATATATATATAATATATATATATATATATATAATATACTATAATTATATAATTATATATTTGAAAGTTATATAGAATTATTTTTTTACATTTCTTTTATAGTTAAAAGAAAGTTCATTAGAAATTCCGGCCGGAATTTTTTTGGGGATTCCGGCTAATTCCGGTTCCGGCCGGGAACCGAAAATTTCAGTTCCGGTACACCCTAGTTCAGATGTATAATTATAGGTGCATCTTAGGTGTGGTCGAATATGGGGGGGGGGGGGAGGGAAGGAATTTCCCAAAGTTAAATATAAAGCTCCTTTATATATATAAAATTTTTGGCGCACAACAATTCATCCCCAAAACAATTGGCACATGGTATTACAAGAAAGTTTGCACGCTGATGGATACCACATATTTCTTTCAGTTAAATAGGAAATTAAAGCTAAATATTTCTATACTAATAAAAGAGATTATTTTTTATTAAGACTTTTAGAACAAAAATTTTCAATTCTTTTAAAAGTATTTTGGCTGACCAGAAACCGGATCTGAAAGGTAATCTGGTCCGATCCGGTTACATTACCAAAAAATATAGGTAGACAATTCTTTATTGGGCAAAGAATTAATCTTTAATAAGCAAAAATCAATAATAATAATAATAATAATAATAATAATAATAATAATAATAATAATAATAATAATAATAATAATAATAATAATAATAATAATAATAATAATTAATAATAATAATAATAATATACCTGTGACAAAGTCTTGGCCATTTCAAAAGTTCCAACTGTATCCATATTAGCTGCAATTAACGGAACGCCAGTCCATGTTTGATGCGAATTACGAAAAGTAATGGACCGTTCTAAAATTACCTGAAATATAATATAAATGTAAATCATATTTTCATATTTAACCTAATTTATGAAAAGCGTATTCAATCAGGCCTGACGTAAATTTTTTAAGTGGATTGCAGATAAAGTGAGGAGGAAATTAGAAGAAAAAGAGGTGCAGGGCTGAAGAAAAAAACACACGAAAACGAAGTTTATTATGTCTACTCTTGTGGTAAAAACCTGAATCCTACTACACACAACTCACCAAAGTTGAGGGGAAAATCAAAATCAGAAGTAAATTAAAGGTCAGCAGGTCATGATAGAAGGAGTTTTGAAATATTCGAGTTTCAAAGAGGGTGGAGAAAAATAGAAGGAAAAGGATTCTAGAATTTCTCTGTAGAATAGAAGAGTGAGCATAGCCTTTAAGTATAGTATCAGAGGGTTGGACAGAGAAAGGATGAGAAGACTGTTTGGAAAAACGTGTCCGATAAGCTCTCCTCACCGAGGATTTGTTCCATTGGAGAGTTCAGAAGAGTGATGTCATGACAAAGGCGAACGACACCCCTAGGGTGGTGTTCAGAAATTTCGAAAAAAAACTAAAAACACGAAACATCTTAGAAATTTGATTATTGAAAGAAACAATGTGTTCCTTCCAAGAAAGATTATGATAAAATAAAGTATCCAAGAAAGAACATTAAGGAAGGGCACGACAAAATTTGAGCTGTGTGTTTTCCAAGATGTTATAACTTTGTGGAAGATAATAAATACTAAGTAGATGCTGTAGATGAAGGATCTGAGTTCTTCTTTATTTTTTTTGCTTGAAAACAATCAATTTTTCTTTGCCCGGATTGAAAATACTACAAAGATTTAGGATCAGCTGCTCCTAGGTCACCCACCAATCATCAGCTATTTACCGTTATATGAAACCCCTTTAAAATTGAAAGATGTAAGGAAGGGTGATGCTGTCAGCATAAAAACCGATAGTTGACGAAGTGGCAGATAGAGGCCATTAATGGAAAGTAGAAAAAGTTACGTAAATAGAACACATCCATAAGGAATCCAACTATTGACATAGTTAAAGAATGTGCGATGCCACACTACAACAGCTGCTTTAAAACGACTGGAATGGATTTTATCATAACCAGAAATAAGTTTACAGAAAGGAGAATAGATACCATAAGAGGAAAATTACGAAGACAGGGTGAGAACTCTGAATCGAAAATTTTGAAAACCACAGCAGAGATACCCTCTGAACCATATGGCTTCTTATGGTTGATTTCAGAAAGAGCAGAATTCACATCCATAAAAGTAATAGCGAGTTAGGTACAAATAAGTAAGAGGGAAGTGGAGAAAGAGGAATGCCTCCTGAATCATCTCAAGTGGAATTAGAGGTAGAGGTTTGAGAAGAGAATTCGGCTTTGATAGCAAAATAGCAGTGGTGTTTTGGAAGAAACTAGTGGAGGATAGTGGAAGAAACAAAGTTTAAGTTGAAATCTTTTTTGCAAAGGTCAGGTCAAAAGGAGTATGAGGAAGAGGGGGTCAGAAGGATTATTGCATTATGTTACATTATTTAT
>JABUQX010068929.1:17500-23375 GCA_015478945.1 Trachelipus rathkii
TTCCTTATGGATGATAGTGTTTAGTAGATTGCTTTAAAAACTACCATTTAAGGCCTTATCGAGGATCTCTAGCCAATTATCGTTTTTATGCTGACAGCATCACCCTTCCTTACCATCTTTCTCTCTTAAATGGATTTCACATAACGGTTAAATAGCTGATGATTGGTGTGTGACCTTGGAGGCAGCTGATCCCAAATCTTTGTAGTATTTTCAATCGGGGCAAAGAAAAATTGATTGTTTTCAAGCAAAAAAAATAAAGAAGAACTCAGATCCTTCATCTACAGCATCTACTTAGTATTTATTATCTTCCACAAAGTTATAACATCTTGGAAAACACACAGCTCAAATTTTGTCGTGCCCTTCCTTAATGTTCTTTCTTGGATACTTTATTTTATCATAATCTTTCTTGGAAGGAACACATTGTTTCTTTCAATAATCAAATTTCTAAGATGTTTCGTGTTTTTAGTTTTTTTTCGAAATTTCTGAACACCACCCTAGGGGTGTCGTTCGCCTTTGTCATGACATCACTCTTCTGAACTCTCCAATGGAACAAATCCTCGGTGAGGAGAGCTTATCGGACACGTTTTTCCAAACAGTCTTCTCATCCTTTCTCTGTCCAACCCTCTGATACTATACTTAAAGGCTATGCTCACTCTTCTATTCTACAGAGAAATTCTAGAATCCTTTTCCTTCTATTTTTCTCCACCCCCTTTCACTCGAATAGTTTCAAACACCTTCTATCATGACCTGCTGACCTTTAATTTACTTCTGATTTTGATTTTCCCCTCAACTTTGGTGAGTTGTGTGTAGTAGGATTCAGGTTTTTACCACAAGAGTAGACATAATAAACTTCGTTTTCGTGTGTTTTTTCTTGAGCCACCTCTTTTTCTGAATTCCTTCCTCATCTTTATCTGCATCCACTTAAAAAATTTACGTCAGGCCTGATTGAATACGCTTTTCATAAATTAGGTTAAATATGAAAATATGATTTACATTTATATTATATTTTCAGGTTTAATTTTTAGGAACGGTCATTACTTTTTCGTAATTGCATCAAAACATGGACTGGCGTTCCGTGTAATTGCAGCTATATGGGATACAGTTGGAACTTTTGAAATGGCCAAGACTTTGTCACAGGTATATTATTATTATTATTATTATTATTATTATTATTATTATTATTATTATTATTATTATTATTATTATTATTATTTATTATTATTATTATTATTATTATTATTATTATTATTATTGACTTTGCTTAGTACAGATTATCTTTGCCAATAAAGAAATTGTCTTAGCTATATTTTTTGGTAATGTAACCGGATCGGACCAGATTACCTTTCAAGATCCGGTTTCTGGTCAGCCAAAATACTTTTAAAAGAATTGAAAATTTTTGTCTAAAAGTCTTATAAAAATAATCTCTTTTATTCAGTATAGAAATATTTAGCTTTAATTTCCTATTTAACTGAAAGAAATAATGGTATACATCAAGCGTGGCCAACTTCTTGTATACCATGTGCCAATTGTTTTGGGAATGAATTGTTGTGCGCCAAAAATTTATATATATAAGTTCTATATATTGAACTTTGGAACATTCTTCACTCCCCCCCCCCCCCCCCCATCTTCGACCACACCCTAGATGCACCATATAATATACATTGAACTAGGGGATGTACCGGAACTGGAAATTTTCGGTTATCCGGGCCGGACCGGAATTAGGCCGGAATCCCAAAAAAATTCCGGCCGGAATTTCTAATGAACTTTCTTTTAACTATTAAAGAAATGTAAAAAAATAATTCTATATAACTTTCAATATAGCAATCTTATATATATCCTATATATATATATATATATATATATATATATATATATATATATATATATATATATATATAATTATATATTATATATATATTATATATATATATATATATTATTATATTTATTATTATTGACCGGATGTCAAAATTTGACTGTTTGCGGATGCGGATGCGGATCTTAAAGAGGGATAGATCGGATCTTAAAGTAGATGAGCATGAGGATGCGATGCGGATGTTTACTCTTTGGAAGTTTGAATTAAAAATTATATATATATATATATATATTATTATATATATATATAATACTAATATATATATATATATTATCTATATATATATATATAATATATATATATATATATATATATATATATAATACTATATATATATATATATATATTATATATATATATATATTATATTAGGGGTATCGTTCATATTGCTGAAAAAATTTCAGTATGATATTCCTTGCATAAATATAAGATAATGTGTCAATAAACATTTCACCGAAAACGCCTCGTTTCCAAGATACAAGGTGGATGAAACTTATGTGGGACATATCTGATATATTCCATTGCCCGTCCCGTGCCACATCTCAACCTTTAATAATAAGCACAAATATACCGTTAGGAAAGGTTACTACCTGTTATTTACTAGTTCCGTATCTCGCTTCATTTATACATATTCTTAGTTCCGTGTCGCGTCAAGTTCTTTGTTCAAGTGTTGCTCTATATTTTTTCAAAATGAATTACACAAATAGTGGAAAATGTGCTATATGCATTTTGTTTACGGGTCGTACGAACGGTAATTCATTTAGCAGCCATGCGTCTCTATGAAGAAATGTAACCCTAATCTTGTCATCCCGCATCATACTATTGTTTGCCACCGGCTCATCAATGTCTTAGAGAAACAGGAAGTTTTATAAAACTTACTAATGGAAACGTGGCGATCCTGCCACTAAGTTCAACTCCAGATGTCGAAGAATAGGTTCTCCAAGAACTTGAGGACAGGACAGTCCTTCAACAAGTACCAGAAAGATTCATGCAACACTACATGTAAAGTCATTCGACAGGTTTCAGGGTATTGAAAAATCAAATTCTGTACTCTTATCACATCCAACGAGTGCAGGCACTTGTACCAACAGATTTTTCCTGCAGGAGTACGCCTTTGTGTCGAATGGATGCAACCAGAAAATTGTTAAGACTCAATACAGCTTCACCACTTTAGCAAGGGAAATATTGTTCACCTCGAATGAGGCAAATTATATTCAGAGAAACGCACATATCGAACTTCCACAACAATCACATATTGGGCTGATGAGAACCCACATTCAATAGTTGAAAGCCGCCATCAACACCAGTTTTCATTGAATGTATGGGTTCGGAATTAGTTTGGCTACCACATTGATAGGCCAATTCTTTTTACTCATGCGAGTCTTACTGGAGACGTTTATCGCCAATTTCTTGAACATGACTTGCCTACACTACTGGAAGACTTCCCATTACAATTAATATCGAAAATGTATTTAATGCACGACGGCGCTCCAGCTCATTTCAGTTTATTTGCTTAACTATTTGAACACTGTATATTCACGCCGTTGGATAGGTCGAGGAGATACAGAACCTTGGCCTTCCGCGGTTCTTCCGACCTAAATGCATTTGCATTTTCTTCTTGTGGAGTCACCTGAAACATTTGGTTTATACAGAAACAGTTAAAAGTCCCGAAGAATTAAGGGCTCGTATAATCGCATCTTGTGACACAATTCGGCACACACATGGTATATTTGAACGTTGGTCCGCCAATTCCATGGGCGTCACAGAATAAGAGGCCTGTATTGCCGCTTGGGGTGCTCATTTTCAACATTTGTTATAACCTTAGTGGCACCATTGCCATTGCACTATTTATGTTTGTATATATTCTTCTGTGCAGTAATGTATGTATTCTTATTAATTAAATAAATTGAAGGATTTTTAATTACTTTTCGGACAAATTAGTGGTTTCTGTTTATTGTAACAAAGTTTAATAGGTTTCATCACTGTATCTTTGGAAAACGAGGCGTTTTCAGTGAAAATGTTTATTGACACATATTTTCTTATATTTATGAAATATCATACTGATTTTTTTCGCAATATTAATGATACACCTATATTATATATATATAAATTATATATATATATATATTATATATATATATATATATATATATATATAATATATAGTTATATATTTAATATATAATATATATATATATATATATATATAATATATATTATATATATATATATATATGTAATACAGGTAAATGGCAGAAATAGAAATTGCAAAATTACATTATTCCATTAAACTCCCATATGATAAAGAGGCAAATAATATTTATGTTTTATATGTGCATTTAATCCAAATGTACAAGTAAAAAATCATCCTCAACATCCTCATTTTCAAAGAGGATGCGGATGTGCCGTTAAGTGCGGATGCGGATGCGGAATTGTTCCGCAAATGTGGAAATTGCGGATCTGTCATGTCCGTTCACTAATATATATATATATATATATATATAATATATATATATTATATATAATATTATATATATATTATATAGAGATGCACCGCGAGGTAATTTTTGCGGGAGGCCGGAGAATGAAAATTTTAATTCCGGCCGGAGAATGAAATTTTCATTTATAGTTATACTTCTTCTATATATATATATATATATATATATATATTATAATAATGATATATATATATATATATATTATATATATATTATTATATATATATATTAATTATTATATATTATTAATATATTAATATATATATTTATAATTATATTATAATAATATAATATGATAATAATAATTATAATTATATCAAAAGTATATCTATAAAGGATTAACTCTAAACCATGCAAATTATCATGCACCCTTCCTCGTCCGGTTTCCTAAGTAGTAATCTACCTAGTAAAGTTAACACTCTTTGAAGAGGGCTAAACTTCCGTGAGGTTTTGTGAACTTTAATGAAAATATAAGTAAAAAAGTTATTTAATATATATAATTTACCTGCTAATTAAAAGACGATTTTAAAAAGGAAAGGGAATTTCGTTAAATAGGATTGGATGTGGAAGCGAGAGAAAAATAGGAAGGACTAGAATAAAATCACTCTATTCTAGAGATGGAAAACGTATTGCTCAATGAGGGTAGCTTGCTTTTAGTGTTGCCAATTTTGAGCTCTTTATTTGAAAACTATTGCATTTCTTAATTGTAAATAAAGTGCAAAATCACTTAAATGCAAATCACTATAAGCCAATGGAGAATTAATTAGTTCGCTAAACCATATTGAAGAAATAACTAAAAGAGCGAGTGATTATGATGTAGATTTATCTTTTGTAATACCTGCGGTTAATGCAATTGCAAAAATATTTAGCAAAAAACTTGGAAGGATAGCGGTGTAAAAACTATGAAACTGAACGTTTTGGTACCATAAAAGAGAAGAAACTTTATGTACTTGCAACAGTTCTAAATCCACAATACAAAATAGCTTCCTTTGATATTATTGATCAGAATAAAATAAAATTTATGCTCAATAGAAGAAGTAAAACTTTTTATAAATAGCTAAAAATAAATTTACATTAAGTTTCAGATTTGGATGAACAAAAAATTGATGATCCATGATGATCAGTCTCATACAGATTCACACGAAGAATCTGAAAAATGAACGGCAGATATTGAGAGGAAAACACATTCAATTTTTTCTGCGAAGTGCTTTGATGGGACATGCTACAAAAAACCGTCAGAAGAAAAGGGAGAATATTACAGATACAATCAAACCCAAGTGGAACTGATGTCAAAGGAGAAAAAAGTTTAAAAGGCAAACGTAGAAGCAGCAGTGAGAGAAACAGCATGAATTAGAAAATACTATTCAAACTTTACTGTGGATAAATATTTTGTAGCACCACTTATGGAACGAAAAATCGGATTTTGCTGATCCACTGGTATGGTGGAAAGAAAGAAAAAGCTCTTTATCCTGATAGCATCTTCCTGAATTAGCTAGGAAAT
>JABUQX010068930.1:7500-12500 GCA_015478945.1 Trachelipus rathkii
CCCTCCCTTTGGGTTTCTTCTTCTCTTTGGCTTACTTATGTCTAGCTTTTTCTCAAATCGCTCAATATCGGCTTGTGGTTGATGGAGGCGACTTCTTTTCTTCTTCTTTTTCTGTCAATAGTGGTGTTTCTCAGGGTTTTGTCTTATATCCTACTTTATTCTTACTTTTCATTATTGATCTTCTCACCTGCAAATCTAACTCTATCCACTCATATGCCGATTACTTGACCCTTTATTCTTCACTAATTTCAATTCTGCTCCATCTTTTACTTCTAGATTTGCTCTAGTCTAATCTTCCGATTCTTATTCTCGCTGATCTGGATAAATTTTTTTTCGATTGGGATTCGTCTCAACTTGTGAAATTCATTCTTTAAACTCAATTTTTCTACAAATCTCCCTCCCTGAAACACCTTCTAACTTTAACTCTAAGGGAACTTACCGCTTGAGTACCACCACCTTTACGACGCCCTCGTAGCACAAGGGGTGCTTTGTCCTGGCCGAGTTTCTGTTAGATTATTGGTCAACTCCAGTCTAGTTTTCTGTTGCGGTGCCCTTCCTCTTTTCCAGCACATCTGTTTTTGGAATTCTCTCCATCTTCTGTGTTTCCTGCTGAATTTTCTCCTACATTTTAAAGGCCTGCGTCTGTGCTCACCTGCGTAATTTACGCTAGCGATGAAATTTTAGCATGCAACACCCACTCCTGAATAGGGTTCTGCCCCGTGAGTGGTAGGTAACACTGTAAAAAAATAATCTAAAACAGTGAAATCTAAAATAGTGCCTAATTAAAACAGTGAAATAAATAATGTAAAACATTGAAGTGAAAAGACTGACGGTCAAAACACACAAAAAAAAAAAAAAAAATTCAAATTAAAATTCCCCGAAGAAGAGTAGTGAAATAAGAACAATACTGTCGCAGGCATAAAATTTTCCCTAAATAAAGCAAGAAAAAAAATATATCCTAATCCGAGAAGAAAAAAAAACGCTAAAATGCCAGCAAAAAAGGAAGTCACCCACAGTTCAAATCAAGAGAACAAACATGGCTATTGTTGCTCGGCCTCAAACAGTGAGACCCCATCAGCCTCCCCCCAGAAGTCCCTCCGACCGAAGGGGTAAATGAAGAAAATGACTCTCGCAGTAATGAAACGAGTCCCCTGAGAACGAAATCCAAGAAGAGAATGAAGCAGCAAAATGTTTGAGGAGTCACCTTTACCCCACCCTCTTAGGGAAAAAGAAAGGGAGGAAGAGTTCCCTTCTAACGCATCCACTACTCAGAAACGATTTGAATGCATAAGAATGGTTCGGCAGACAACTATGATTTTTAACTCTAACGAAATCAGCGACCCTAGAGAGAGAGTCAGACTGTTGGTGTCAAAATTACAAAGCAGAATTATAAATTCGTTGAAACTTCCCCTGAAAGACGATTATTACACTAAATTGGTGAAAGTAATAAAGAAACTATGTGAACCATCCTTGAGAACACAAATAAAAGAGGTTTTCCAATCTAAAATGATGGAGGGGGAGCTTCCCTCCGACTATGTAATTAGGAAAAAAGAAATGCTCGGATTATCTAGCTTCGATTCAATAACGGATAGCGATGCTTAGTTTATTAGAGGACTCTTCCTATTACGATTGCCTCAGCAACTGCAAATCTCCCTCATGACGACGGAAAAGAACCATGATTTCGATTAATTGGTAAAACTCGCCGATGACATTTTTAATAAATTTTTCCTTCAAAATGGCGCTTACCAATACCCCCCAGGGGGGGAAACCGAATGGAAACGTTTAAACGCCGTCCAACCAGCAGAAGAAAAAGTCCCCAAGCCTAGTAAAGAGTCCTTCGCTCAAGAGAGAGAAATAAGTCGGTTAATAATATCATATTAGAGGTCGGCCGAAGTGATGAGGTCACTCGCTAAAAGCGTAATAGAACTAGCAAAAACGCTGTGTCAGAATTCAAAAAATTCACCCACCTCCAACAATATTCAAAATTCAAGTGGAAGGAACTTCAACTAATCAACATATAGCAACGCTGCAACAGATGCAAACACCGAAGGTCTTTATAGGTTTCACAAACGCTTCTTTGCATCGGGCGTTCAAATGTGAAGTTCCATATTGTGCTATGTATCTTTTGATCTCACAAACCCAGGCGACTCCCTCGCCTCCACAGCAAAATTCCAACATTTCAAAACAGTGAAACTGGAAGACTGGCCTGTGAGTCAACTCCCGGGCCAAAGGGAGTAAATATGCGAGGGAGTAAAGTATTTGTAAATAAAAGTGTTTGTAAATATTCGCCCAGCAACTTTTATATGAATAGATCAAATTTTGGGCGGGGAAATGTTGATTTTAATTATAGAGGTAATTTTGGTAGAAATGTTTTTTACAGTGGTCATTATAATAATAATCATAATAATTACTATAATAGTAGAAGACGTTATTATAATGATAATCATAATAACGGTAGAAATGATAGCTATAATTATAATTATAACGATGGAAATTATAATAATTATGATAGGGGCATCTATTATAATAATAATCACAATAGTAATGAAAATATTAATTGTAACAATAATAATTATAATAATAATGCACATATTGGTTATAATAGTTACTATAATAATGATGGATATGTTAATCATAATAGCTATAATAATAATAATTTTAGTAATATTGGTAATTATGATGATCATGGGTATAACGGAAATGTTAATTATATTAATAGATATAAATGGAATAGGGATATTACTTGTAAAAATAATCACAGACAGGAGGGAAATATTAATAATGAATCTGAAAACGAAAGTCTTAATAACGAGGTTGTAATTCAAATGGCAGGGAGGGCTATTCCTATTGAGTCACCCACTCCCAGCAGGGGACGACTCATCCTGCCATTCTTGTCACTGAATCAACAGAGGTAGAATCATCATTAACTTTTAATTGTAGCTCACCCCACGATGAGATTAATAACAATAATAATAATAATGATTGTAGAACTAGGAGTGATAGCCTCAGTGATGGCGATAACTGTTGTGTAAATTCTTATAATTATATTGAAAATAGTAACCCTGTGACTCTTGAAGTGGAGAGCATGCAATCTTATAAGACGCTGTCTTCCCCAACGGAGTCAACCTGCTCCTGCATCCCAGTCACTGGGAAGGAGGCGGGGGTTGAGATGGCTCGAACTTGTGACTCCATTTTTATTGATAAAAATAATGATAAAAATGAGCTTCTATACTGGAAGTAAATTGTGTTAGCTTTAGGGATGAAGGAAATTCTCCTCCGTCCGATAAGTTTGTGGGTTCATTAAATTTAAGAAATATTGCATGTGATTTATCTGGTAATACTGGGATGGAAGTATCTGGCAACTAAACTGTAGTTGTTGCAACAGTTAGGGGCTGATTTCAGACAAATTGTGTTATGTATCGGATAAAACTAACAATGAATCCTATTTATTAGACTCTGGGAGTTGCCTTGGCCTGGTTAGGTCATCAGAATTTGATAGGGAGGGTGCTGTTATTGGCACTGCCAGGGCCGCAAATGGAGGTTGTATAAATATTTATAATAAAAGGGTAATTAAAACTGACTTGGGACTAGAAAGGGTTTATGACGTGCATGCCTACGCAGCAGACATTAAATTTAACGTTCTCGGCAGGCATTTCTAAAAACTTACGGCTTTACCATCGACTTTAAGTGCTATTTTTTATTAGACCCAAAGACAGGCAACGCAGTATTTCTCTCAGTAATGAAGGCTTTTTTGACTTTTTCAAGCTTGTAAAGAAACCTCTATTTTCCACTAACCTCGCCGTTTCTTAAATATCCCTTTGCGAACATGAAATGGTAACAATTTAATCAGAAAATACCAAATCTTGTTCCTAAATCCTTATGAAGCACCTAATTTAAATTTAAAAAATGTACAGCTCAATAGATGGCGTTTTATATGTGCAAGGTAATAGGAAAAGGAAGGGTCGGGCTTAATTTCAACGCTGTGGAAATAACTTTTTTTCTTTACACCTTCAACAGCCTGGCTGAACGATCGCTTATGGGTGAGGGGGATGGGGTGAAAATTGTATTATTAAGGGGGGGAAAGATTAAACTATTGAGAGGGGGAAGGGGAGAGAGAAGAGTGTCCTTTAGAAAAAGAAACTTTGTGAGAAATCTTTTTGAGAGAGCCAAGAAGGAAATCAATAAATTATTAGAGTCAGGGGTCATTTCACGGGGAAGTCCGATTGGCAGTTTCCGGCCAGCTTCTTGCCAAAATATGATGGCAGAATACGTTTGGAGTAGATCTGGGTCTGCTAAATCAAAGATCTAACTCTGACAATTTTACTCTGCCTAAGATTAAGAATATCATCTTGCAATTGCAACATTGCAAATTGCTAACGTGGCTCGATCTTAGACAAGCTTACTATAATGTACCAATCAGTGAGGAAACAAAGAAATATTTATTTATTAATTGCCCTCTTGGTAACGATAGCTTCAACTATTTAATACAGGGACACAAATGCTCATCTAGTGCCTTCCAGCGCCTCATGTCGATCTTACTTGGAGATTTAAAGAATGTTTTTGTTAACTTAGATGACATATTAATCACCAGTTCAACTCGTGAAAAATATGTTGCAATATTTGAGAAGGTTTTGGACAGATTAAAGTATATAAAAATTTGCAAGAACCCCAAGAAATGTTTTCTGGCGGTCAGAGAGATAGACTTCTTAGGTTTAAACATTAGCGAGAAGGGAGGTCGACTTAGCCAGGAAAAGATCGATGCAATAGTAGATGTTGCAAAACCAACAACTATTAAACAACTTAGGGCATTTCTCGGCCTATATAACCTCTGCTGAATTAACATAACCGGAGCTGCCCAATAAATTCAACCTTAGAGGAAAATGTTGAAAGGCAAACCCGCTTCCACGAAAAAAAATTCCTGGGGGGTGGAAACTGAGCGAGCATTTAGGGAAGCAAAAGCAGCGATGGTAAACGCCACCTTGTTATCTTTTCCCGATAAA
>JABUQX010068931.1:0-12500 GCA_015478945.1 Trachelipus rathkii
CAATATTATATACCCATTCACAGAGACACACATGCATCACATTAACTCACGGAGTTAGTAAAATTGTCAACATGAAACGATCTAGTAATGAATACTGACTTTTTTTCCAATTTTTTAGATTTATTTGTTATAAAACTTACAACGGACGTATCTAAGTCCGCTACGCTTTAATTCTTACACCAGAGTTGGGTAAAATAGTTAGTGTCTAACCGAAGGAGATTACTTCAAATGAACCTGCATAATGTACGGCTATGAGTAATATGTAAATGACATGAAGACTGATGTAAATGAATACATAATTTTTGCAACTTTAGATATCTTTATTAGTAACCCATTTAACGATGGTACCTAAGCTTAGACTACGCTTTTCTATTTCCTAGAATGTAAACTTTTTTAAAGTTCTACAAAGAAGATACTTCAAAAACACCCTGCATAAATTACCTAGGGTCCCCAAACTATTACATGAAACAGACGCTAATTTGAAGACTAACTTTTAAGAAAGTTTAGATGTTCTTTTGATAATGGACACCTATAACAATGTGCTATGTTTCGGAAAAAGCCTTTATCGTTGCCCAGGGATACTCTCGAGCGAGCAAAGCGAGGAGCTTTGTCCATCAAACGAAAAGTGCTCCTAACCTCTAGGTCCTCCTACAGATAAAAAATCTTTCTGGCCCTCTGCCAAAAACAGCTTAAACAACTTTCTGCAAATCTGCCTTTCCTCCTCTTATTCCATCTGATTTTCCTGTAACTCAACCCTGGACGATTGTGGCGGCATTTCTCATCCTCCTCCTTCTCCTCTCGGGTGTCCTATGCCCTTGCCTGTGATTACATTGGATCGGGTGCATGGGGGCTCCTGAAATCTAGGAACGTTATGGAAGGCGGGTGGGCCCGATGGCGTTCCTCCTCAAATTTTGCAGGGAATGTGCTTCGTGCTGACCCCGCCACTCGTTCAACTATATTCTATGTCTCAATACCAACACTTTCCCTCAGTGTTGGAAGGCACAACATGCCCCAACGCGGATTCCCCGAAAAAAGGTAGCACTGCTGATCCTTCTAAACTAATCGCCCTATTAGCTCTCACTGTATTCTATCTTAAGATCTCTTTGAACCCTTCCTCAAGCTTCTCAATTTCTTAGATCATCTTGGATCCCTTCAATTTTTCCGATCACCAGTAGCGGCTTTCGGCGCCGAGGTCTACTGGCTGATATACTTTCCTAATCTTACTGATTATGATTTTTCCCGCCCTTGTTTTGTCCTTCTTTCTAAAAAAGTTGAAGAAAAATAGGATTTAAATATAAAATATCCCTTATCACGGAGAGAGGAGACTAGCACTTATTGGTGGACGCCATCTTGACAAATTTCCAAAGCGATTTCATGAATGTTATGTACCGTGAGTATGGCAACTGCGTCACTTTTATGCTCATCCGAGCTCCCTTCTTTGGGTTTTCCTCCTTCAACTTTGCCTTACTTGTGTTCTAAGTTTTCTCTCAAATCGCTCAAAATGTCGAGCTTGTTGTTGACGGGGCGACCTTTATTCTTTCCTTTTTCTGTTATTGTTGTGTTCCTCAGGTTCTGTCCTTATCTCCTAATTTATTCTTACTTTTCATTAATGATATTCTCAACTTGCACATCTAACTCTATCTACTCGTAATGCCGATGACTCGACCCTTCCATTCCTTCACTCATTTCAACTTCTGCTCCTCTTTACTTTCTAGAATTGCCTATCTCGTCCTTATTTTCCCGATTTCTAATTATTGGCTGATATGGGATAGGAATTTTCCGGGTTGGGGTCGTCCTCAACCTTGTGAAATTTAATTCTTAAAAACACAAAACTTCTACAAATCTCCCTCCATCCTAACACACTTTCCAAACTTTCCTATGCTTTTCTTTTCTGTATCTGGGTGATCTTATTTTATATCTGATCTTCTTGCTCTGTTGATCAATATACACATCACCCTTTGGCCATGAAAACATAACTAAAAAAATGTTGTTGGTATATCTTATCCACGAGTTCCCACACCCTTAATGTACGACTTTGATTGATTTAAAGCGGATGTTGTGGCGCTTAGGGACCCTCGTGGTTATCAAAGAAACCCTGGGGTTGTCCAGCCGTGTTTAGGACTTGTGCGTGATGTAACATTTATGTTTTTTCACTCTCGTTTCCATACAGTGTTCTACGACTCCTTTACACGCACGATAAAGAATCAAAGAGGAAACATTTTAACTTTGTTTTGCGTCATTACCCATCATGCAGCGTTATATTTATGTGGACGGTTGATTATCTAGGTTAGGGTTCTCTACCTAAAATTAAAACTTTGTTGGGTGTGCTATTTCTTTAAGAGTTTATCTACTACCTTCCGGCTTTTGGAACGTGTGGGATCGAGTTAGTGTCACAAAATTTGACCACCCAATATGACTTATAAGAATCCTGGTGTCCGTGTGAACCTTTTTCCAGTTCAACTTGATAGCCTCTTTTGCATAATCATTGGTCGGAGTGGGATTTATTGTTTGGTGTTATCTGTGAGTCTCTTTTGCTTTCTCTATAGTAGTGGTACCCTTTTTAACTGTTGAATAAGTTTTGGACCTTTGTAAATGTTAGCAAGTTTATTCCTTGCTTAAGATGTCCAGATGGCCAGGTGGCGTCGGTAGGTCAAACTTGTTCACTTACGTCATTATACCTCCAACTTTACGACGCCCCTTCGTTAGCCTCACAATTAGTTCCGGCCATGTATAAGGCGGTGCCTTGTGTCTGCGCATGTGAGTGGTTTTATTATAGTTGGTGAAGAATAATTAGCCGCCTAACTTCCAGGCTATGTGCTTGCGGATTGTTTTCTGTTTCTCTTATCCGCAATACCTTCATTCCCGCTTCTTGGTCCTTGGTATTTGAGTATGGTAATTCTCTTTACCATCTTCCTCTCTCATGTATGCCTTACCTTACTGGGAGAAATTTAATTTCTCAAGCACCTCTGAAGCCTGCCGTCTGTGCTCAAACTGGTGTAAAATTGTTTGACGCCTTAGTGTGTGATCCTATTCTGAGTGAGATATATCACCAACCATTGTTCTCACTTCGCTTTATGAGTAGACAAATAGGGTTTCCGGCCGTTGGAAAGTGCCAGATGGGACGAACTGAAAAGAGAAAAGAGTAAGTTACGTTTAAATATGAGAGAATGATGATAAGAGTGGTAAAATTTTAATTGTAGATGTTTACTACTTTCCCATAGGAGTGTATTGATCTCTTATAGCTAGTGGGACACTTTGGTTAATAGACTCACACTGGCTATAATTTAATTTCCTGACTCTAAGGGAGGTCTGCCATATAATTAGGATTTTTTCAAGTGATATAGTGTATGATAACAAATATATGAATTACTTTCTATATATTTATTTCGTTCACAACTCGCACTCTATTCGTATTAGTCACATTTTTAACCTCATGAAAATAATCAGTTATGTTTGATATTTAACCGCCTATAAGGAGCTAGATAGACAACTTCAACTTTAAATTAATTTGGTCCCCTAGAAGAATATGATATATATTTACTTATTTTTAGAGTTCTCCGCAGCGCGATAAATTTAGTACGCGGGTTCAAAAACTATTGCCTAAAATGATTTTACCTGATCGCGCAGTGTTAAGACGAGGTAACGTTAACCATAATTTAATTGGTATAACCAATAAAGACATGAGAGAGCTCTCTGAAATAAGTGGGTATATAAAGCTAATATGTTTTCACAAAGAGTTCTTTAATTTGTTATGTGTTCCATTAATAGACACATAGACGAATTGTCATCTTTGACTCCATGTTCTGGAAGAACGTGGCATACTTTTACTCGATATTAAATCAGTTGAACGAATGGCTATAAATATTTCTTTTGTCTAGTAAGAGTATATTTGTTTCATAAGTCGTATTTATCCCTCTTGTCAACAATTATTTTCCTTAGTTCAAATATCCATGTTTACGTCATGTTAGCTTTATTGCTTGTGGACAAACGTGCCTAAATATTATATTGTTATTGAAGCTCACATTAATCTTGTAATCGTGTCTCAGAAATGTACAACATGTATTGAGAGTTTAATTTCTTACTAAAATTTTTTTTGTTATAATTAAATTTTTGTTAACAAAAATGTACGAGCTATAGTGGATAGTATGATAAACTGGCTATTTTATTTAACATGAGGTTAAATAATAGACAAGACTCGTTGGAGATATTCGAAAAATGCTAAAGAACCCAGGATTACGTGTTTTGTTCTCTAGTAAGTACCACGAATGGGCTTAATGTTTACTTTAGCCGGGTTGTCGAATGCGTAATGTGCGAAAAATCTCCTGATATGAGTGTTCCAGAAGTCCATGAATACTGCTTTAATTCGTGTAATTTCCCCTCGTTTATAATGTGAATGAGTGTCCACGCGGATCCTTGTTCGTTGCCCGAGTTATAACATCCCTAGATTAGTTCAGATATATAAATGTAAATATGCTAAGTAGCACTCTTCATATTAATGTGAAACTATTGTTACGTATATCAGCATATATATTGTTTGTATATAAATGTACTGGTATAAATATATAAAGAACTATTGAATTTTAATTTATATTGATTTTAAAGTTAGATTTAAATCAATAAATATAACTAACTCAAATGTGACTTAGAATCATAGATAATTAAGATCACAACTGGACAGGGGAGTGAGTCGGATGGTGGTTTGGATGAGGTAAGGTTTGATTTAACTGATATATATTTATAACACTGAATTTATGAGGTTAATTATGTAAAAACCGTTACAATTTTAGATTATAAAATTTGACCTAATCAATAATAGATTCAATAGATCACAACTTGATAACAGGATATATTTATATATATATATATATATATATAGAGTGTGAGGCCAAGATGGAGGTGAGTTGGATGGATGGGATTGATTTTGATATCAGATTTACTGAAATTTATTAGGTGCTTAATAGTATAAAAATGATACTGTAAATTTTGAGTTAAGTTTAATTATATAAATACACAAAATATTATATATGAAATAAGAATTATTTATAAATTATTTATATATTATTATTATTATTTTATTTTTTTCTTGATGGTTTACCTGTAACTCGACTATATTTTAATTTTCGAATCTACAGACCCATATAAACCTATAATAAAGACACCATACACATTTTATTAGTATGTATATTAACATATACGGATATGTTTATATCTAGCATACAGCTCATAAATAATCACCATCAATCCAATCATCCACCCTTCACTTAGCAGCGAGCGTTGCGCGAGAGAAAAGACACGAGTGAGAGAGTGCCACCGGAACACTCTACGAAAAGTATGTAGATAGATATACTCGCTAAATTACTTGCATTCCGATATTAATGCAACACGTTCCCCTCAGCCCTTTCTCAAATCTCTCTCCTTTTTATCGCTATTCTATATGCTTGAGCCTTTCTTCTTCATATCTCGTCGCTCTCTATGTCCTATTCTCTGTTCAGACACAATTCACCACTGCATCCTACGCAGCTTTCTCTCTCTTCTTTTCCAGCGGAGAAGGGCACCCCTCCGGGGAGCCGTCCTCTGGACTGAGACCTCTGAGAGCTAAAATCGAAGCACTCCTTCACTGTGCAGGGTTCAAATTCCGCTCTTCGCCCAGGAGTCCACAATACCCCAGAGACTCCTCCTAATCCTTGCTCTTCCAAGATATTACCAAACAGTCTTCAACATCGGCACTCAATATTTAATGTATGAAGGGGTGGGTCCCCCTTACGGGGGGAACGTCACGCGGGTACGTCTTACTCGTTTCTAATCGATGACAGACTTACATCACCACTATATGCTCCTTATCTCTCCAAATTCTTTTAGCCCATACGGGAGCCTACTCTAACCTACATAGATATTGGACCTAGAATTGAGAACCTCAGCACACCGGAACCGTGAAGAAGCAACTCGGGGAAAAGCATATATGTCGGAGTTGCCTGTAAAAAAAACGATCCTTACAGGGATCGTTTTTTTTTCGAAACTCAGTCAATCAATCCCTTCGGGATCACTTCTTTCGACGTAATAATAATAATAATAACATTGGGTTGTATGTGTATGCGCATCTGCGCGCGCGCTCTCTCCCAGGTCTACTTGCTCGTTTCCATGACTCAGAAACTCCACGACTTGTGTTCCTTATACGGAGATTCTCACGCAGCCCGGTGATTTCGCGCAACACAACTCACCACTTGATAACATCCAATCTCGGTTGTTTATAGAGAGGAGAAACGGACACCACACACAAGTAAGTCTATACATAACGCTGGGCTTGTTGTCCAGTAGGACCCATAAACACAGTCTCAACGTGCTTTCACTTCTACACTTCGGGGGTTCAGACTCTTCATCCTCCCTTATTCTTCACAAACCACCTATTCCAACTACTCTCTAGTACAGGTAAACTTTCCTTCGATTTTATCACACCGAATCGATGGCATCTATTTCCTTAACACTGTCCGCTCATAATGAATTTTTCCACATGTATTCTTGACATCATAGGTACTTCCAATTGTAGATCTTTATTACCGAACCTTATAAATCCACTCGTAATACATACCTTAACATTTATTCACGAGTAACAAATTGAGAACATGACCGAAGTGAGCACCGCGGATATCGAGGAACCGCCGCTCTGTTCCACTACACCTACCACGACTGGAAAACTCCGATAACCGTGCAGACGGCACCATATGGTACAATGTCACGACCTCAACTAGAGGCCAATAAGAACTCCCGTAACCAGGACCATCTGACCTGGGCGTAATTTTAATACACCCGTAACCTCTTTCGCCGTGAGCTACAATAACGAGAGCGACCACACATACTGCAATCATGTGCGATCGACCACTCCTCTGCAGCACTACCACAGTCTCTGGCGTATCGCTAAGGAGTATCTTAAACTTTTAGACACTTGTTCAGCTGCTCATTACAGGACTCATCATAGGATTGTCACGCACTGAGAGAGACCAGGCGATCTGTCCGTCACTGCCTTGTGAAACAATACACAATATTACTGGCACACCCCTTAGAGCTCACGTCTGATCCCTAATCGTATTTACTTTCAAATTCCCTCCTTTTTACACAACTCGGCGAGAAGATCCCTCTGTAATCCAATCTCTCCTTTTCAAACTCCTCTTTCTCAGTATTTATATCCACACGAGACCACCCACAAAACTCGAGATGCATATAATATTAGAAGAGGTATGAGTAACTGGTCAATATATCCTAAGAAATAGCAACCACCAATTATATGGACGAGTATCGATATATGATTGGGTACATAAATAAGGTGATCATTATACTTTAACGAGAGTCCGTAAAGTAGTAAAATCTCTGTATACGCTACCACGGGATCAAAGAGTCACGTGGTAGTAAATAATATTAATACTAGTAAATTCTAAAGCCATAAAGAGAAAGTCGCGATATACGAGAATAAATTATATTATGAGCAATGTGCTAACAAGTGACTATACGTTGTTTGAAGTGGTTTTCAGGTATATTAAATATGGTCTGGGAAGGCTATAATCTAACTTTTTATTAATCAGATTGGAGAGGTTATATTCTTTAACATATCCGTTAAAGTATGTTAATATATATCACAGAACATCCTATTTATGATAATATAACCATATATGTCTGATTAGTCACCATAATATTTGACTACTACATATTCTACATAGTACTCATACTTTATATCTAATCTCTAATTAGCATGACACTAGCATAAGACCTAATATAACTATATATATATATAATATATATATATATTATTATATATATATATATATATATATATATATATTTTTATATATATTATATATATAAAGGCTTTACTAAATTAGTATAGTAGTGATACGAGACTTAAAACTCATATTAGGACGGTTACTATAAAAATTATCGTAGTATGTTTAGGAGTGGTACCTATAAGCATATAGTTATCTTAGTAATCATCAAACCTACGCACCATATATACGAAATAACATATTAGGTTGAGGTATATGTCCTGAAACTATATTACGGGTCCGTAAGTTAAGCTATGCAATACCTACCATCTACACGGTAACCTTACTACCATGACATGCGACAGGCAAACTGAGCAAATGAACGTATATAATAGCGGATCTAAAAAAATATCAATGTCCAGGACATATCGCTATACGCTACATGTGCCACATCACGGTCGTACCATTAGCCGTCAAGACCAATTGGCACCCATGAAGAAACTAACTAACTGGTAGCGAGTCCTAGAAAAAGGAAAGTACAGTTTCATTTAGATTATGCGTAAATCCTTGTTTCTGATAAAAAATGTGTAGTTCATATGATAGCACGGTATAACATCTTATGATTAGATAGACGATATAGAACCCATGCAACACATACCACACACCATACAAAACCCGATGCTGGCTTTTTGTTTTTAACGTGTCAAACAGAGTTAATCTCAATATTTCGAAGATTCGTGTGTGCGATTCTTCTGTCCACAGAGTGTAGTCTTATAAGCTATCGGAGAGCCGTCTGAGACTAGCTGAAGTATCCGTGCTCTTGTGTCTGACTTATCTGTTGTCATGTTAGCTTCTCAATCAGAGCTCCACCGATAGCACAATGCAATATCGTAACGGTACTTTGAGGAAGGAATAACATAACTTCTATAATGTATATTGAGAGTATTGTCCATAATAATTAGTGTCTTTAGCGTTCTTTCATACTCACCTTATTCTACTCATATACTTTTATATATACCTTCGTCACATATTACATTTTGTAGTGTGCTGATTTATAATTTTATGAAGACGTAGTATCATATATTAATAATTATATATATATATATATATTATTATATATTAATATAATATATAATATTAATATATATATTATTAATATATATAATATATTATATATATATTAATATATATATATAATAGGCATCAGGAGTAGGTAGGGCTTCGAAGCTGAACGTAGTGGAAAATATAGGGGTTGGTAAACTAGTTTAATTCCTAATATACACCTGATAAAGCGAGGGGCGGAGGAACTCCGCGACCAACCTATACAATAATTCCATAAAGAGCGGGGGTTTTACGGAGACCCTTCCTGAGGGGGAGTAAATAATAGATTCACCTACCTTATAATTGTCGTTCCCGTATAGAGCGAGAAGACCTACGTAACATCACTGGCTAATTATCTCTATGCGGTTACAAACTCTTGATAATATCTACTCTAGTATTAAATAAAAAAACAACATATAAAGGCCAACTGTATACAGAGTCAGTGAATATAAATAAATAATATGTTTAAAATTTACTATATTATTTACATTTTATCACTTTTTTTAAAAATACGATATTTTTTATATTTTTTTTTAAATGTTTAGTTATATCATAATATACATATATATAATTTAATTATACTGATTAGTTGATTATTCCAAAATGTATTTCTTTTATTCCAGTAAGCATCAGTAGTTTTTATAAAGATACAATAATATGAATCAGGCTAATCGAAATGAGCTGACCTATATTAATTTAAGTAATTATATATATATTAATATTAATATATATAAGTATTAATAATATATATATATAATATATAATTAATATATATCATATATTAATAATTAGTATATAATATAATTAATTTTAATATAGATTATCCTCCCAAAATAATTCAGGGAAAAAGTAAATATATATATTTATTATATCGAGATCTCATCTCTATATTTATAAAACATTTTAATAGCCTATTAGATAGAAATATAATAATAAATTTATGATAAAAATAATTTTTCTTTATAAATTACGAAATATATATATATATATACCGTTAACCGGGGTAATTTCAGAATTTTTAGTTTTTAGAATTATTAAAATCATAGAACCACATTTATAATTAGTATATATATATATATTATATATATAATAATATATATATATAATATATATATATATATATATTATATTATATATATATTATATATATATATATAATATATATTATATTTATAATATAGGTGATATTTGGTTTAAAACCTACAACTCATATCTCAAAAAATAAAAAAAAAAAGGGAAAATGAATACATTGTTGGAATCCTGGTAAAATGTAATACGAAAAAAATAAAAAAAAAAAAAAAAAATTAAAAAAAATCATATTTTAAAAACTAACAATAGCTACAGCGAAAAGGAATACATTTTTGGAATCCTTGTTAAAATTTTAGTTAGGAATAAAAAAAATAATAAATAAAAATAAATATTGGCTTATTTTTTTTTTTAGGAGAAGGGGACATAGTATATATATATATTATTTGTAAAGGTATTACAGCCGGCAATGTAAGGGGGCTGAGTTGACGGGGACCACAGGGGGGACGTTTTTCCAATACCCCGTAGGGGAGGGGCGGAGGAACCCCGCGACACCCAAATACCAAAGAGCGGGAGTTCCGGAGACCCTCCCCGGAGGGGGGGAAATAGTCCTACCCCGTCGTTCCCCGGAAGGCCGAGAGACCCCGACTCCTGCCATCTGTGCGGTTTACCCTTGGGTATTCATTCCTTTAGTTAAAAAAAAAAAATTATGTTTCTATTTATTTTAACGAGTAACCAATAAAAGGTCTCTAAATAGGCTCCTCTCTAATCATATTACTATAATTATTAACATTTTTTTTTATTTTATATTTTTTTTTTACATTTTCCTATCTAAAATTTTACCAGGATTCCAAAAATGTATTCCTTTTCGCTGTAGCTATTGTAGTTTTTGAGATATATATATATATATATATATATATATAATAGCGAAAATATATATTTATAGAGGTAATATACTGTATATATATATAGCGAAGTATTAATTATATATATATATATAATATATATATATAATATATATATATATATATATATAACATTTTTTTTTTTTTATGTCTTATTTTTTTTTACATTTTCCTAATTAAAATTTTACCAGGATCCCAACAATGTATTCCTTTTCGCTTTAGCTATTGTAGTTTTTGTGATTTTTTTTTATATATATTTTTTTTTTTTTTTTTTTTTTTTTTTGTATTGTAAATATTGCAATATTTTTTATTTATTATTTTTTATTTAACATTTTTATCCGTCACTAAAAATGTAATACCGAAAGAAATTCAATGGAAAATAATAATTTCACTGCCTTCTCTGGGATTGAACAAGGCACGCCATGACTGAACGAAGTGTAAACTTGGACCCTATCTCACCTAGTCCGATTGATCTTTACACCTTAACTATGTTTTTGAGAATATGAGGGAAGTACGTATATTCTCACCACCAATTCAAACACCATAACCTACAAAATATAGTTGAGGTATTCAATAATGAGTAAAACAGTTTATTTAAAGCACCGAGCTTCCCTTTTATCATAGATATCGAACCATCACCAAGGGTCCAGCCTGTTCTATTCCTCGTTCTTTTTATATATGGTATAAGATGTTTAAAATATTATTGCATAAAATATAATTACGAATTTATATTAATTAATAGATAATGTAAAATAAATGGATATGAACATTTATAATAGGAAGGTAAAGATAATATTTTAACATGCCTTCTCTGGGATTTAATATGTGAAATTATTTTTAGGGTTGGGGGATAGCTCTAGTGGGTAAAGCACTCAGGGCATATTTAGTTATACTTACATTATTACGCAACATATTTCGAATGTGAGTATTCTCAAATTCTTAAGAGAAGGTACAGTATAAATAATTCTTAAAACCTTCCCCATTAAATGTTCTCTCATTTTATATTTTATTAATACATCTATATTAATATATATAATTTGACGATTTAATAATTAAATTAATTTTAACAATCTATTAACATATATTAAAAGAACGGAGGGGTTAGAGACAGGACTGGACATCTCAACTAGTGATATTGAATTATGATCGCTCTATTGAATGAGGAATGACTTCGGTTTGTCATTTATTAATATATTATATATATATAATACTGTTCTTATATATAGAACCCAACTTTTTTTAGTGAGTTTGGAGGGATTATAAGTACTAATCAGTATTAGGTTAAATAAATAGTAAATATAATATTATACTATAACTATATATAGAGATATGATATTCAAGGAGGGCTCGTCCGTAAATTTAATAGGTGGTTGTTGTCATCTGACCACTTCTCACAACACACAAATTAATATATAATTATATATATATATATTACGCTCATAAAAGTCTAATATATATATATATTATATAGTATATATATATATATATATCAAATATTCATATCACTATATCACAGTGGAATGTCGAAGTTAAATACCCGCCGCGCCATCTCCCCAGTATACAATTAATATTACATTCGATTGTATTATATATATTATCGGACACAATCCATTAAAATTGAAGTAGGAAAATGCACTAAGTCAATATTGAATAAACTTTGTTATTAAAAGCAGCTTCACACCTCTAAAAAATATTTAATAAAAAAAATAAAATCTCA
>JABUQX010068931.1:37500-61857 GCA_015478945.1 Trachelipus rathkii
CTATATATATATCTAGATATAATATAGATTATATATATTATATTAATAATATATATTATATTAATATATATCTCATTATACTTTAATTCATCAAACTACTTAATATTATATATATATATTATTATATCTATATATTTAATATATTATATATATTCTATTATATTATTATATAGCTTATATTATATTATAACATATATAATACCTACTACTCCTTCCACCACCCACGCCCGAGCATTTATATCTATATCTACTACCTTATCTAGCACTCCTTACCTCCCACCCTGCCTCCTCAGTATTCTATCTACTATATATATATATATAATATATTATATTTAGATATTGACGTTATTCTTTACGGTCTGGGAACATGGAGTTGAAAAGACGAAAGAGCAAATTCAATCGATCTTCTCGTACAAATGAATGGCCTTACAATTCCCCTCTCTGATGACAGATGACGGTGTTTCCCAACATACTATGAACTCACTCATCTTATCAGGAATAATCAATATCGAGCTCGGCTGCACCACAATCACATATTTATGACTTTCATATAATGTGCACGCTTAGATTCATGTAGACTGGCGCTCTGCTCTACTAATTTTTTTAATTTTCGGTAACACCATAGACAGGAAGGAACTCGTTAATTAGAAAACGCCAAGTGATTAATTCGGCTGACAGTTCTTTTGCTTCGCAATCTGATTTTCACATATCTCGATAATAAATCATTTGTCTTGTCGTGGGCGCCTCCATCAGAACAGTCACCCGACGTACCCTATATGTATTATTCTTTTGCCTAGCGCCGCAACACATTCCTCATTTCAGAATTACAAAAAAATTCTCTAGATTTTTATAGTCCTTAAGTATCATAACCCTTGCATAATAACACACAATACTTACATACTCTATTTCCGGCACATACTCGATACAAAACAACATATCCCAATTCATATATATACACAACATCGTAATCTTGAACACCATTCGCAGAACTATTTCCACACTTGTAAAGGAAAAAATCAAGTGCGGTAGAAAACTACACTGATACATAACTCTTACTTTGCGACTAAAAGCCACTTTCGGTTCATAAACTTATCTGTGCACTAGAAATCAATTTTGTCTAATAGTGATGTATATTGCGCCTATGAAAGTTATCATAATATACGATTACTATAACGTATACATCATATATCTATATATTTATGATTCATAATATTTATATATACGTCACTTATCCTACATATATATCCTATATACTATATATACATACTATTCACTATTTATACTATATCCACTCATACCCTCGACACCTTATCCTAATATATCATATATAGATCTATATATACTTATATCATTAATATATATCATTAATATACTATATAAGGCCATCCCCTATTTTATATCAATGGGGCCTCCTGCCTCCTCCTCAATAAAACACATATGTTGGTTCAACTCATTTTTTATTTTTATATTATTTTCTAATATATTTAAAGGTTTACTTACATAAAGTTTGTTTGTTTATTAAATCGTTATAAATTAAGTGCTGTGTTATTTTATCATTCTTGCATGCAATCATTTATATTTCACCTGTTTAGACTTTGATGATATTGAATTTTTAGTGGATGTTTAATATTGTTGAAAGCTCTTATCTCTTTACTGGTGCTTTATTTTCACCTCTGCTGATTCAACTCAAACAAATTTCGAATTTTCAGAAAATAAGCCACAATATCATGCGTTAAATTAAACTAAATATTTCATCCTTGCTTTCTATACGTGCCTTTAAACTCCATGCTCATACAAAAAACTGCAAGAGCATGCACCTGCAGGACTATATTTTGCGATGAGGACACGACCGCCATAGATTGATTGCATTTCAAACATCAACTCAAAAGTCTTTGAATCTGGAAAAGGCACCCTTTTGTTGTACCCTTTGTGGTATTATGCCTACTGGGCGATACCACGTTAAAAACGCGCTAGCGCCGTGTCTTCACACGATTTGTGCAAGACAGAAACATTAACATTTCTAATTACTATCATATATCGATACCTCCATATATATTTAATATATATATATAATAATATTATATTATATTTTATATCTATATATATAGATAGGAGAGGAAGAAGGAGGGAGACGGAGAGAGAGAGAGAAGTTTAAAACGTTGTACAAAATTCAAAAAAATGTTAATTTTCAGGAGAGGTTAGTGAAATTGGAAAGCACTATAACCCCTTAAAAAATGGTAATTTGTAAACTTTTTATAGAATGTTCAAAATTTAGAGTTGTAAGCCTTGGATATAGGTTGTAACATGGCCAATTTAGTGCTTAGAAATCACCATCCTTTCATACTAAACAATAACTAAGAAATACAATTAGTAACATAGGTAAGGACTTCAGTATACACATACAATTATAACTTGCTAGGTCATACACGGTTAAAAATATCAAGCCTGTCGATCTTATGCATCTTTCACCGGGGAAAATTCAGGCCTAAATTTCTTAATAAAGGACAAGAAGCATCAAATTATGTGGCCAAAAACACATAATAAAACTCCGCACTAAAGGGAACGTTACCTTGTGAATTTAAAAATTTGTAGAAAAAAAAATAATGGTCTTACGAAAAGCTGCATTTCAATTTTTAATTTAGCATATTCAGAGACACTGTAAGGAAGCATGCTAGTTTACGGCCTAACATTCCGTTTGGTTCTATTTTTATTTCCTGGTTGAAAAATATCTCTAAATGGAACTCATCTATTTACATTTTGGCACAAACTAATAAACGGGAACGGTTTTTTTGTTTCGCATCACCTCTACGACAAAGGGACTGATTTTTAGTTTTCACGATATCGCTCAAATATATTAACTGTGTTATTGAATGTTTGTTACTTAAGTGATGCTTAAATAGCTCGCAATTTTTTTTAGAACATCGCGGAAAAGAGTAACATTCCGATTTTAAAATTTGTCGCTATTACTTGCAATGGTCCACGGAAACTGGACCACTTTGGTACTAAATAAATCTATCTATCGTACTTAGAATTCATACAAGAGTAACGAATATACAAGCGTAGTAGGATGAACAAGAAAAATAGGTTCAACCGCTTGGTCATGCATGTTTTGAAAATAGTAAACATGAGCACATTGGCATCCTTCAACCTAGGCATCTAGGTCTTCGGCCTAATTTTCCGGTTTTTTTTACTTTCTTTGGATGTTAAAATTTCCTAAATGGAAAATCAATTAAAATTTTTTGGCACAAACCATATAAGGGAACGTATCTTTCTCGTTAAGCTACCACCTTATCTGGTCAGGGTTCTGAAAATTGGTATTTTTAGAGGTCGATTTTCTTGCTACCAGCTGATAAGCAAATAAGGAATCTGTTCTAACGCGTAAGGTTATTCTATGTTTGGGCTTTTACGAAAACGTCACTAAATACAACAACGTTTCCGGTAGTGTACGTTGTTTTTTTTTTTTTTTTTAGTTTACGCTCTTTTCAAAATTTTTATGTGAAAATTTGAATTTATACTGTTGATAAGTATTATAGAAAAATTATATGATATAATAGTTAAAAGCACGATAAACTTTACCGGTCCTCAATCGGGGAACGATAATAAACTTACTTTTTACTCTCTCGGGATATGGTGCCAAAATAATTTTTTCTTTCCTTATATTTTTTATTGGAACCCAAAAAAAATATATTACGGTAATCTAATCTATGAAAAGAATCGATATTAGGGTATTACTGTCATCCATTGTTATTTTTTCTCTTTGTTTCTTTATTTTTCTTAAGTATTTCTTATATTATTTATCGTCTACGAAACGACAGAACTCACGTTTTTGTCCTTGTTTTGTATTTTGTTTTTAAGAAAATTAGTTTTACTTCGGTCTACCCTTTAAATTATTTATCATAAGAAAAATTGGTTTTTAAGGAAAACTTAATTTATAAAATAATTAAACTTAAGTAGCTTTAAGGAAATTGATATTCGAATATACACGTATAATATTTTATATACCTTATTTATTTCCTTCGTTCTTAATTTCTAATTACACGATTATACGGCTTCATCAATTTCTAATATAAACTACAAAATCCTTAAAGCCATTTCCTATTTTCCCTGAACTTTTACGTTTTTTTCCTCAAAAATACATTAGTGAAACGACCTCAATGATAATAACAAAACTGCAACTATTTCCTCAGGCGCTTAGGCTTTAACGCCGATTTTTTTAATAGATGTGATCAAAATTTAATCAAGATTTTTAAGACAAAGTTTATGGTATTGTGAAAAAAAAGAAGTCTCTATATGTCTTTGAAATACCTAAATCAAAGAAATTTTTATCAAGACTTACCGATTCCCGTAACATTTTTTCTGCGATTTCTCCCTGGGAAAAAAAACTTACGCTTAGGAACACAAAAATTTCATTATGCCAAACCATCCTTCCCCGAGACCAGCTATAGAGTAAACGTTATTTTACCGTGCACCGAGCCGAAACCGTAGGAGGGTTACCATTAAGATCTAATATTTATACGTTAAACCTTTCAATTTTTAACGATATCTTCTTTTTAGGGGACTAAAATTATAAAAAAATTAAAGTCATTATCTATAGTGACGCCGCCGAAGAAAACCCGGCTCGAGTTTAATCCCTCCGAGATCCGTTCTCCCGGTAATTACGGAAAGCGTCACTATCACTATTCTTAGGAAAACGAAGACGGTCACCGTAAAGGATTATATTGAAATTTAAGAAAAATTCAAACATAGAAAAAAAATTATATGGATATTGTGAATAACCTGCCGACTTATTCAATTTCTTTAGTATACGAATATTCGGAACGTAAACGAAAATTTTAAAGGCCCACACTTCGCTACTATCGCGGGCCACACAAAATAACCTCGATAACTTTTTCTTCTCTGGAGATGATGCAAAATAAATTTTTTAACCTCTTAAGCGAGATTTTTTTTTCGAGTGCGAGTGTACTATATATATATGTTTTCTTTCTTTTATAACCTTTCAAGTCTTCCCCTATAAATAGTTTTCTAGACAAATAATTTTATAGATGGTACACTAACCAAAAATATTTCTTCAAAAAAACCGCACGACGCCATTTCCTATTAGGCCTGCTTGAGAGTCTTTTGCTATATGAATGACGATTAAAGACCGAAGGAAAAATTAATTATATAAATATATTGTCTATTCGAATATCATTGTATGATGACAAATAGGGAAAATCCTCACCCATTAGAAAAAAACACAATTTATGATATGTGAAATACACTGAATATTCACAATTCTTGATATTAATATCGCATCGATAGAAATAATTAAAGGTCTCACTCGGGAAGCTTTTTGAACGTCTAACGTAACTTTTTACTTAAAGAATTAATATTGAGGCATTCACATATCAATAATTTTTTCACTTAGTTTTTCTTAATAATTAATTTTCCTCATTACGAAATCATTTTGTATTTTTTTTAGGAAATATTTTATACATTAGTTACCTCTAAAATACTCTGATCTAGGAAAATTGGATTGTTAACAGGGGGACCTAAGTTTATAAAAAACAGAATCAATAATCTTAATAGTTATAAGGGAATTGACCTAACAACAGTATTATTCTATAATAAATATATTTTTCTTTTTCTTCTTCGTCTTATTTCGTTTTTCAAAGTTTTAATTAATTATCATTTATATAAAAAATCGCTTAAAGCCTATACCTTTATCAGTTCCTTTACAGACTAGATTCCGTCAATTATTTTTTTTTGTTTTCTCTCGGGAAAAAATCCCTTTAAGGACACAAAAATTTATTTCTTCACATCGCCCGAAAAAGATAGAGCAGTACACGTTATTTTCCGTGACCGAGCGAACCGTAGGAGCGGTACCTTTAAGATTTTTTTACTGTAATTGTTAAAGTGGGGAGCAAAAAATGCCTAAAGCCTAGCCCAATTTACCTCGGACACGTCTCGTTAGATACGTGACGCTTTCCATAAAGCCCAAAATTAACGACTCTACGCTCGTTAGAATCCATTTTTTTGCGCTTAGAACATCGTTCAGGAAAAAACGAAAATCTTCACCAATAAAGGTATTAGCTTTAAGGTATCTCTCCTCTCTCTGTGCCATGCAAATCGAATTAAAGAACTTTCGTATAAAATAAGTAAAACAATTATTCAGATCGACTTACATATAAAGGGACGATATATATATTGACATAGCAAATAAATTATGTGCATATATTTCCACTAATTATAGTTGTTTACCCGTATATTCAATCTCTCGGACAATTTTATATTTTTCACAATATTGACTTTTAATATATATATATTATTAATATTCATTCTTATTATTTTACCTTTTAAACCAATTTTCTATTATAAATATTTTTTAAGGGTGTAATAAATAATAAGTATTAAAAATATTCTTCCTAAGAAAAAAGATATCGAAGTACTCAAAATAAAATATAGAATATTAATTCCTCTTTTCTTATCATAAAGCTACTTTATAAAAAGCAATCAAACTTCTCACTGTTATAATAATAAAATATAATAAATGTTAAAGTATTAATGCAAATGTGACGCCGTAAAGGAATAATTAAATTTCCCGAACCCGCTACCTTATTTGTTTTATTATTTTTAAAAACTATCTTAAAATATAATATTCCCGTCTTCCCGATTCATTTATTAGGATAATGTCTATATTTTTAGATGATGTTTAGAGGAGTTATTTAACACGCTTGATGAGTTGCTCTCTATACATGATCATCAATGCATTCCAACAGTTATTATATTCTAGCGTACAATACTGTAAACCTAACGACACATTGCATCGCTGACAGACATAACGATCAATACAATCACCATTATATATCCATTTCGCAACAACAACTCATACACCACATCTCACCATCATCACACTATTATATAAAAGGATCTCGTATTGATTTTACTTAACCGATTGCTGAATTGTCGCTCGTGACCCTAGTAGTTGATTCTAAAAATATATAAATACTAAATACCGATATACGTGAATCAGTGAGTATACTAGGGATTAAATTTTCACTAATAACTCAATTATCTCGATCATATTCTGCGGGCAAGCTATATTTGGCAAGCCTGCAAACCATTCCGTTTTTAATTTGTGAATTCGGGTTTACGGCTGGATCTTATAAATTATTTCAAATGAAATCCTATCTTAACGATAATATATTCGCCTCTCGACAAAGGTTCAGGTTTATCTTTTTCATAGCTTAAATTAAAATACGGTGGACGAAAATTAAAACAATTGTTTTTGCCTCCTAGGGAGGCGGGCTCCTATATATAATACCTTTTTACTTAAATAATAATGAGGTCTTGGGGCAATGAAGGAATCATTCGCGGTCTAGCGATAATTCACATGGATGGACGACTACCTTTCGGGGACGGATGCCCGCAAGCATCCGAAAGCGCGAATGCAAGAACGCTCGCCTTCTTCGTCTTGATGCGCTGCGAGGTAATAACTGACCGGTCTCTTGTGGTCTTGCATCTCGCCCCACCCACACGAGAAAAGCCCTGCCGCCGATAGAACCATTAAAAATTCCCGCCAGGATCTATTTAGGATATAACTCTCTCTTTCGTATTCGCTCCTTTCTGCCCGATCGATCTGGGTGAATAATAGTTGTCTGGAGGAGATCTAGTAGACGCTCGCGTCTCTCGTGTCTTGTGAGAGGTATGTCGGTCTTTCGGCTTTCTTTCATGGACGTCTGTCTCTAATGAACGGATAGTATCGTACTTCGTACCGCACTTAACTCGCGCCATCTCGGAGTGACCTGACGACTCAGCGCCAGAGCGCCAGAGCAGGACAGTGCGGTAATATTTCTGCGAACGCATTACGAATCTCGGCCTTTGTTCTAACGACAAAGTGCACCCCCATGGTTTTCACCTTCACGCATCCTCGCCAATACAAGAGAGCACCCGTATTAAAGTGGAGTGCGGGATGTCCGAACTTAATAGAAGCGCTCTTCGTACATCGCGACCGCTCCTCTGGGACAGACGCCGCTCGCTATAACACGATCCTTCATGTGCAACAGAGCTGACAGTTTCTTTTACGGCAACAATATCTGCTATGAGATGTTAAATATCAGAGCTAGAATTAGTCCATAACTAGCCTATAATATATCTCTTAATTTTTAGTCGTCACTAAATAATGACACCTTTTAGTCTGCAGTAGTTAAAATAGTTTCCGCGTTATCGTTCATGCGGACTACGAATTTCACTCTACTCGTAATAGAGCCTTTGAAGATGACATATACACTCTAGGTGAGGAATTAGAACTCTAAAACATAACTCTATTTCATTACGCTCTATGTGAGGCTATACCTCATACTAAGGTCTAATTAATTTACTTAACCTAGTGAGTCGTTTTCATTATTTTAGATGTCTCGCGTTGATTGTTGTCATTTTCCGTGTGTGCTAGCGAAAGGCGTAATGTGATGTTATTGTCGTGTTGCTGTTTGTTCTCTCGCATGATAGATTGAAAGCCCTCCTTTATACACATTTTATGTCGAAGTATACGTGGTATACTATAAATAGAATGTATCGCTCGTGTAGTGCTGTGTTGGAGGCGTCACAGTTTGGAAATTCGGCATGAGCTGGTGATCCTGCTCATCCTCCGCGTTCGCATACCTCATCTGAACCAAAGCACTAATCTATCTCGACGTTCCTCGGGCATGTTATCTCTCCTATGCGGATAAATGAGCTTTCATAACTTCCTCACTAGACTCCACACACTACACTTATCCTTCTAAGTTAAAATACAACGATCAGTAGATATAATAATATAATTTCCTACTCTATCCATAGCTATAAAATGATACACTCTCTACCTCCGATCGAACCTTGATTTGAAAACGCTATGGAGCTCAAATTGAGTTCATCTACTCTCACTCGGTTACTATATACATCATACATATTCACTATCATTATAATAACAACATTGAATATAAATGTTTGTGCCATACCGCACTCTTAGATCCTGACGTAAAAAGTCCATGCGCTCTCCGCATAAGCTTCTTTGGGCTAGTTCGTGTCATAAATACATAACCTTATTTCTATGTGTAAGTATACACTTGCTCGTTAGTTGATTACTGTTCTCGGACTTATTATTAAGATAGGAGCTAGAAAACATCAATTCTGTGCTGTAATTCACTTTAACTGTTCCTCTCTCTCCTATAAGAGTTACGGCCTGATTGTGGAATAATCGGGGAGAATTCTGCGCTCTTCGTTGCTCTGCAGTTGACGTGTAGCGCTCCACTTTGTATGTAGGTTAACCGCCCAGGACCAAGAAGAAGTGAGACTTGCGCAGAACGGAAGCTCCGAGTGATATTAGTTTGACATAGAAGCAAGGGATGCGTGGAACGTATGATGGACAACGCTTCGTTAGAAGACCTCCAGATAGGAATGTACTTAATTGAGGGCTTTACGCGCGCAGATGCAACGACCGTGCGGACTCGCCGATGATACTATTGATTGTTATCTGTAGGAACGCTAGAACGCAGTGCAGTATAGACGAATACAATGCTCGACTGAACCTATTATGGTAACGAAGTTAGTACTCAAGCGAAATTTCGAAAGCGCTGAACAAAGTGGTTGAGCCAGCCTCGCCTATGCGATACGCCGTCGATCCTCGCCGCGCACCGAGAAACATCGGCCACCCATCGACGATCGGAGCCAACATTGATGACCCCGTACCGATGTTGAACCACCCTGTTTTCGATAAATATTAGCATCGTATAAGGGCTAACGCAGGAAACGGCTCTTGCGGCGATATACCTTTTCACGAATATCTTCGACCAGAAAAAATTGAAGCATATTTTTTGAACAAAGCCGATGATGACTCGCGAAGGTATGAAACTCAAACTGAGTGAGTAGTGAAAATTACCTTTGAAAAAATTATTGATATTATTTGCTATTAACACTATACTCGAAGATAAAAACGAAGATATACGAGCGTTTTTAATCGAAGAAGTGAAAGACACTTTCGAGACAATCAGGTATAATTGTCAATTTCAAAATCAAAGCTTAGCTCAAATACTCATAAAGTATTATGGATCTTGTTCGTTCAAAACGGATGAGAATAGGAAAGCTTGTTTTAAGGATGTTAGGGATAACGAAACCGATTTGTCGAACGAGCTGCGGCTCGAAATTTTCGTGTTCTACTTGTCGCCTTTGTTCTCTTTAATAGATCTATGCGGGGATCATAAGAACAGCCCTACGACGATAGAGTTGTTCGAAATAATCGTCACCAGGGTCCTTATTAACGATATTTTTAAACAAAACGATAGCTTGGGAATTATCAACAAATTGATCCACCCGAATGTCTTAAACGGGTTGACGGGAACGCAGGGGAGCCCGTTTAAGGACGACGCGCTATTAAATTCACTTCCTCCGTACGAAAGAGATTACGAGATTAAGCGTTTGCGCGATATCAAGGATTGTTTGCTGGGGTATTTATCCAAAAAGTTCGATAATGTAAAAATTTCTTCATCGACCAACGCCAACAATAAGAGCGTGTTACATTGTTCCTCGAAACAATTGCTGGAGTATTTTACGAAAAAAAGCAATCAGCGCATTTCCGGGGGAAGCAAGAAATCGAGCATTTCCTTTTTGAGAATTGATTTGAAAGAGATTCACATCGAAGAGATGGAAAAGATCATTTTTAATATTCTTAAACACGAGGTGTTAGGAATCGGGCCGCCGGGAATATTCGTCACGGTTTATAAAATGATTAAAAGGTCTTTAAACGCGGGTAACTTACTAGAGCTCGCCAGAGGGAACCTTCTCGAGAGAGCCAAATTCCAATCTCTAGCGGCTCTTAGAACGCCGCTACCCGGTGAAGTTAAAAAGCCTTTAGTCGGGCTCTTCCTCGTTTCCCGATGACGGCTGGAAATATCCATCATAACGCTCCCGCCGATAATAATATATATATCGCCGAACCTTATCGCGCGTACAATCCCGCATCACGCCGTCACGCCTTGAAAAATTGGTGATAAAATCATACGACGTCGCCGACAATCTTACGCTGAAATTGGTCGTCGAGGGCACTCTTACTCCTCTCCCGATTCAAGATTCTAACTTCTGAAAATCCGAATACGTAGGAGGCACGTGCCCCCCTAACGAACAACAACGAACAACAACAAACTCCGTCTAGAGAATAATCTAATTTCAAGTCAGTGATCGTCAAACATTTCGAAAATGAACTTTTATCTTCTGAAGAATTTCGAATCTGAGGGTGCGATACGAGACGACCGACGACATTGTTTCAACTCTAAAAATCAACGAACTTTTCTTTCCCGTTTCATGTCACAACTTATTTAATACAATCTTCGATAAATCAGATATACTTTAAAAAAATCAATTTCGATTTACACAAATAGTAATAACTAATAATATCAATAATAATAATAATCTTAATAATATAATAATAATAATATAAATTAATAATAACTAATAATATAATAATAATAATATAATAATAATAAATAAATAATTAGACTATAATAATAATACATAACTAATAGATATAATCCATACCATGATAATAATTAATGCATAACTAATAACCGGAATCCCTGAATTGCCGGAGGAACCGTAACGGGAAACCCAATAAGAACGCAACAGTAACGAGTAGTTTACCTATATTTATTACGCATGACTAATTGTCAGGAACTTACACCGCCGATAAAGAATCGAGGGGGTAAGGACGCCGACGGTTTCGCACATTTTCTTTTGTGCACTTTTAGACACGAAGGAAACCAAAAAAATAGTTTCACGCGAAATTTTTAATTGATGCGCTCATGATCAGAGTAGTACGACCTCGCGCGGCACACGCTCTCGCGCCCAAACGGCGCATCGAATGCAAATCGAATTTAAAAACAGTACGGACGAAATAAATCTTCATCCACGACGATAGTTGTACCTTTCTGTCTCTTATGACTGGAAATCGCGGTTGGTCTAAATATTTTGAGACCGTACGTTTCCCATAGGAACTTTGAAATTAAAATTTACAGCTAACCGGGCCCTACATAAAAGGAAAAGGCGCGGACGGCTCGCCTCTCCTGTCGCCACACCTAGATCTCGACCGAAGTTTTTTCGACACAGTATATGAAAAACATCCCACGGCGCCATTTCGAGGGACGTCGATAACGAGAAACGAGAAAATCTTTACGATAAATAGGAGTATCTTTGAAAAACGTTTGTTCCCGCAAAAAAACAACGAGGGAGAAATTAACTTTTTAAGCAGAGAAGAAGAAAAGGTGTTTTTAAAAGTGTTTCGCTTCGCCCAAAAAGTTTACGATAACTTAAATTCGATTTTACAATTATTCTCGACGTTAATTTCTTTACTCGAAATAGCCATGGTTGCGACGACGATCGGTAATCGGAAAATCGATAGCGACAAGCGTTCCGACTTCGATATCGACCTTTTCGACGAACTAATAGACCCTATCGGGGAGCACCTCGCCGTGATTTCCTCTAGTCATTTTTCTTCAACGGTAAACGAATATCTATCCAAAATGCCTCATTTGGGGGAAAACCCGAATAAGAAGAGGAAAGCCTCCGTCGACGCGGATTCCTTCTTCGCTGCGAAATATCCTAAAAGAAACGACGGCGCTAAAACGAGATTCGGTATCGGGTCGAAGCGGAATTATTTGGACGATTTGTACGATAACCTCATTAATTCGGAAAAAACTGAGGCGTCGGCGTCGGCGGCGGTGGCTTCTTCTACAAATTATTACTCTAACGCGGCGGGAAAACCCCAGCAGGCGATAACGGATGACGGAGAAAGAGAGAAAAATAGAGACCTTTACTACTTAAACTGTTTGAAGGAAAAATTTTTATAAGCGACGATAATAACTAAATGTTTTTTCGGGAAATTAAAACTGTTTGATTTTTATTTTCTTTTATCTTATTTTTTTTTCTAAGCGAAATATATGCCCGGCGCCAATTAAATATATATCTCAAATGAACCATACCGTAGTAGGCGATTGGAGGAAACATTGTAAGCACGAGTTGGGGGCGAATTTTAAAAACGTAGTAAAAGTCTCCGAAACCGATATTATAAATAATAATATCAATTTAGCGTTCTTTACTTGCCTCTCTTTCTTCGGTTTCGTCTTTATCGTCATCCTTTGTTTTCAGTATAGAAGAAAATTAAAAATCGAATCCGATAAAACATTTCAACAGTAAATAATTTTTTTAATTCACTTTTTAAAGATATTTTTAATAATAATTATTTAAATAAATCTTTGAGCGCGATCCTAACTAATAATAATTAACAGTATGGATTTGGGCGAAAATTGTTCAAAATCACTCGACGGCGAGCGGAACGATTCGGTAAACGCCTCGCGAGCGCCCCTCGCTCTCGAAGAAGGGGATATCGCGCGCCCGACGACGACCGCGGCTGTCGCGGATGACGAGTCGGCGGAAAAGAATTCGACAAAACGCCATAGCATTAAAAACACTTTTACGGCAGCGAGCGTAGCCCACAGACTAAAAAAGAATGTTTCCGATAAAAAAAAACGATAAGATTGAAGAATCGTCGACCGCCATTGGTTCCTCCGAGGACGAACTCGTGACCCCCTTCTCCTCTCTCGAAGAGGAATCGCAATCGTCGTCGTCTCCTCCATCTACTTCCTCTTCATCGTCGTTGCCGTTGTCCTCGGGTTCGCCACATTCTTCAATACCAGCTTCGACATCTTCTTCGGAATCATCTGCGGGAGATTACGATACCGAAGAAGTAGACACCAACAGCAATACTATTTCGCGAGTAGTAGATTAAAAATTTTAGGTATAGCGAAAATGCAATGATAATAAATAAATAAATAAATGAGTAAATAAATAAATAGGTTTTTCCCGAATGTTTTTTTTATAACCTTTCTTTCGATAACATTCTCAACGAGCGAATCACACGAGTGCGAACGCGAAGATGACGTCACCCCCCGCGCCTAATAAACCTCTAAGGCGCGCCGCTAACGTTCTGTCCGAAGAAGAGAAACTTTTCGGATCCGCTGCGCGCGTATCCGCCAAAGGTGGTCCCTCGAAAAAGGAGCGAATGGAAAAGGACGATATGTTTTCGGGCGCAGAAACAGAACCCGCGGAATTAGACACATTCGCAAACTATTCGTCGTCTGTGAGCGAAATTTTCAAACACCTCGATACCAAAAAATACGATTATTGCGAATCGTGTAAGTCTCTTTTAAGGGAACGTTGCGGAGAGTCGCCCAAGTTTTCCGATTTGATATTCAACACGCTAAGCGTAACGATTACCACGTCCGCGAACGAAAATGAAGAGGATGAAGCGCTCGCGAATAGTAATACCCTAATCCATAATTTAAAGTTTGGAAAAATAGTCGATTTAAACGAGGCTTCTCGCGAAGGAGATATTTTTATTCAAACGCTCTTCCAGATTTTCGACGTTTTCGAGGGAAACGATAATACACCATTCCTCGCAGCAGCAGCAGCAGCAGCAGCAGCAGCAGCAGCGACGGCATCCTCGAGCGCGCCGAACGTAAATCCTAATTCGGTTATCGATATCTTGAAGTGTATATCGGAAGACGATGTTATTGAAAATAATAATAATCACGACAAGCGCGCAAAAAATATTTGTTTTAAAATTTGCGAATACTTCGAAAAATGGGGCGACGGCAGTGGCGATTCAACGGCGGCGGAAACCAAGACGAAGATCGAAGAAAGAAAATCCGAGAATATTGACCAACTTAGACGGATTATAGACATTTCTAAGCGACGCGCAGGGGACTCGATTAAATATTTTTTTGTTCCCGTTAGCGGAGTGGTGTATAGCGCAAAAAATAGAAAGGATAGCCGCAACACCGTCTCCGTTTATACGATTACGCTTTTGAGTAACGCGCGCGTTAAAGATATCGTAAATATTTGTTTATCGGTTAATAACAATCGCAACTTAATGCAGATCAATTTTTTGCCCGTATTGAAACAATTAGCCATTACGGACAGGATCGTTGATGTGGAAACCGTTATGAAATGGAAATTGGGGGCGATCACAAATTTCGTGTTGGTCGATATGCTCGTAAGAGACGATAATCCTATCCTTTACGAGGACGATCGCCTCTCGTCGTTCACAGTCCGGAATTTCATGACATTTTTAAATTTGGAAAACGATGCCGACATCATCAGCGATTTTTATTCAACCCACGTTCCAAAGGGTGAATTTTTCAAAAGAGATCGCGTATGGCTACGCGGTTTAGATAATTTAGTGAAAGAGAGGGCTAGGGTTTTCTTGGAAGAGGTAGGAGGAAAATATTTTGCAGATTTCCTAAAAGAGGTATGCGAAAGAGAGAGGGAACTGGAAATGCTGAAAGAACGATATAATGATAAGAGAAACCTCCTTTCTATTAAGAGATTCCTCGTTTAGTGCTTATTTCGCTAATGGAGTGCGGAGCCCTTCAATCTGCGGACGATAATTTAGCGACCCGTGTTGAAAAAAAACGTTTAATTTTTCAGGCTCGATCCAAAGCTTGCCCGTTTCGCTCGCTACGGTCATGCCGGTACGGTATCTTTTAAACATTCGTTTTATGGTCGTAAAGACCGCCGCGCAATGGACGAAAACGGGGAATGAAAAATGTAATCTTTAATACGCAATAAACGTTTATGTCTTATTGGAATTCTTTCGATTATTATTATTCCTAAACACATTAATGGTGCTTCCTTCGGTTCGTTTATATTTAACTCAATCGATATCTGGGCTAATAAAAAATTCTTTTATTTTGAAGCTTTCGCCGCATAAAAATGTCCACCGAAATACAGTAAAATTATAATTACAAAAATAATAATAAAAATAGTAATATTTAATATTAGTACACAGGTAATATAAAAAAACGCACGAATCATTTTGGACGTCCCATTTTGGACGTGCCTTAATTTTTGTTCATACGAGGCCAAAAGAATTTTTTTAAAAATATATACAAATAATATCGCGCCATGTTCATAATTTATATATTGTTGTTTTTTATTTTTTATTACAAAATTTACTATTTTAAAGAAATAAACAGATATTCGACCTTTTTTAATACTGATATATATAAATCAAATACAGTCAATGTTATTTCTTTGACACGCGCCCTAATTTTTAAATAGGTTTAACAAATTATTAATAATATTTTTCTTAAAAAAAAAACAAATGAGGCGCCATGATTCATCATTAAATTATGCACGATTAAGTATTTCTTTCGCGAGCGCTTTAATTTTTGTTCGAGCTAAATTTATTATATTATTAATATTATTATTTTTCAAAAATATACAAATAATGTAAAATTACATCAGCAAAGTATGCGGAATTAATTTTAATAATTTAATAATAATATTCTCGATGGAATAAATATATTTTTTGCAAAGAGAAAATAAAAATCATTCTTAATTTTTTCGTAATAATGAAAAATCATTCGTTATTAAATTATGCGTGATTGATCAATACGTTGGGTCGGACACATGCGAATTTGCTGCTGAGACGTACAAAAAATTGCTATATAAGGAGGAGGAAACGCGTATCAAAAACAGATAAACTCTGGGATGTAGCTCGACTCTGAGATTTGTTCTTGAACGTTTCCTCATTGTCATGCTGTTCCTCTTCATTATAGCCTACGCGTACATAAGGTGTGGGGGATGAGGGAATAAATTCTAGTTTCCCTCCCGATATCATTATTTATTTCAAATTGCTTACCGCGGACGTAAATAATAAGTCGGAATTTTTATTCTTTATAGATTGTTTATGGCGCCAAGAAGAAGAATGGAATTCGAAATCAGCCACTATTTCTCTAAAACAAGGCCAATAAATGTCATACAATCGGACGAAGAAGACGGAGTGGGGCACGAAGAGGATGATAAGAAAAGTCGAAAAATAAATATAGACGAAAAGTTGAAAAAATTAGAAGATGAGATTTTCAATCATAAAAATAAAAGTAAAAATTTGGGTATGGTTAAAAGAACTAGTCTCGAACATAAAAAGCAAAACATTATTAATAATATAATTATCAATAATGATATCGATAATAATATTGTTAACGGCGCAGTAGACGTGGAATCCAACCACGACTACGGGAAGCGACTGATTCATGAGACGAGTCCCCAAGAATACGATCCGAAACAAACATTAACGCTTAAAAAGTATGCGAGTTCTTTCGAAAAATGGCGAAATTTGGAAAAGAAAGCTAAAAAATTCAAAGAACTGGGAAAAAATAAAATGTACCTAACCAAGCTTTACGTCAAATTTCAGAAATGTAAGGAAGAAAGCAATAACGTCTTGATAAGAAAAACAAATCGACTAAATTTCATAACTCCGGAAAAAAATGACTCGCTCTCCGCGCAAAGGTAAAACGAGAGTATTTCGTAGGGACGACTTAAATATCCGTTCAGACGATCACTCTACTAGCTACACTACTCTCCACCTTCTCAAGCTGCTGGAACTATCACTCGAGAAAAGAAAATTACCTAAGAGAAGTGTTATCCGGATGTTACCATAAAGAGAGAAAAAAACCTACAACTTCCACATCGTACCACCGAAATAAGACGAGTAATTCGCTGCGACTTCCAAATCGCCGGACCATCATTCCTTGAACTCACATCTGCTTTCCGAGTAGACGTTATAGGGGAAAATAAAAGGTCCATTTATCTCTCTCAATTCACTTCCGTATACATCAACAGTGACATAACTCTCTTAATAATAAACTGCGATCGGCAATACACAGACCTTAATAAACCATATTCGCGATAGGATCAGACCTACCAACGCCCTCCTAACTACCCAGTCAGATTCTCTCTATGCCTCTACCTTGATCACTCGATATCACGCATCCCACGCTACTGTGAAAGTTGATCCAACGGACAGAGGATGATCAATGCCAGGCGCTTTTACGACGACTGGGAGCACCGCCTCCATACGCGTATCTTATACGACCACACCCATTCTAGTCATGCACTTCGCGCCATAACACAGATTCCCTGACGCAAGCCACCGGCCTTTGAAGTTCTGGAAAGTTGGCACGTATTGGTTCTGCTCTTCTTAGCAGAGCTTGTGACGGCCTCTCAACGACTCCCGAGTTTTTCAGGTGTCACTAGTTCTCTCCCGTTCATTCAGCGCTTCTCGCAGTTTACTCTACTAACCACGACCGAGACACCTTCTACTCACGTAGGCAGAATATCACTGACAAACGCTGGAAGACAGAAACCAGACCTCCACTCGACCGTTATATGAGCCCGAAGGAAGTTTACATCGCCGCATTCCCATATACCCAGTTATTTAAAGACGGACCCAAAACAGCAGCTTGTGTGCTTCTAGTGGAGTTGACTTTTAACTCTTCTTATCAATTTTGTGGTCCGTGTGGGTTCGTAGTTCTCGCGCTACCGTAATACTTCCCGGAGACCCCCGGCTTTCAACCACTGTCATGAGACATGGTATTCTCTATACATATCGCAAGATTTCACATCGACATTACTGAAATTATCCGAGATAAAATAGAAAATCCGGCATCTGTCGCAAAACAAAAATTTCCCAGAACCAGCCGAGAACGCCACTGTGTTCTATGCCGCCTCGCCTCCTCCTATACCTTGCCTAAATCACTTCTTACCTCATACAACCAAGACAAGAGTTTAATCGCTCCTCATTATTACGCGCAAGAGACCTCTACTTGGAGACACGAGGGCCCTCAACATAATTCAAGTTAATTTGTTCTTTCATAATTTGAAATTATACAGCCATATACAACAAACAAAATCTTAAGCATTTGTTTCACTTAATTTTTACTCTCAACGTTCATAATGATTCAATGTATATGCTAATAAGCTACTTCATCAATATAAACTATTTTTGTCCAAAAAATCTGACATATCAATATATTAGATTCTTTTTTAATACTCAACCACAAAATATCTTCTCTCTCGTAATAAATCCTTTATTAGTAATAGTGCAAAATGCATAAACTAAAAAGACAACCACAATACCATCATGCCACTCGATATAAAAAGATTTCCACTGGTTTCATTTCAATATAGTCGCTATTATATAGATCTATATACCTGTAGTAAATATAAAATAAAATTTTTCTTCAATCGTATAAAAATTTTAATTGTTCCCTTAATTTACATTAATAATCTTGGTACGTACTACTAACTAATCTCTAAAATCACCACGATTTGATAAATTTTAGGACCAAAAAGAATCTTGAATAACTATCTATACAAGCCTCGGCCGAGAATTTCAAACAAAATTTGTTTAGTAACGACACCCGAGAATACCCGAGTAGAAGCGGATTATTCTTTTACTGACGCCCCGATTACATAAACAATTTTTCAGCCACAGATACGAGAGATTAAAAACTCGTCGTTTAATTAAACGTGACCACGACCAAGACCAACCTCGAACCGCCCGCTTTTCTCTGAAAACTGTTTATCACACCACCACAACTAATCACTACCACGGAAGATCACACACATCCTCCGCCCGTATCACTAATACCAAAATCTCTCCAGATTGTCTCTCCGGAACTCAAACCTTGGACCCCGCATTATGAATATACCGTACCACAATCACCCTCCATAATCGCTTCCCCGAACTAAACGCCGAGCACAGGACTGTATTTTTCGACCAGCGAAGCCTAGGACCCTTACCACGCTTAGCTTAAGCGGCTGAGAAAATACGATATCGCTGTAAGACGAACGGCGGTCGAATAACCGACCGAAAGCCGCAGCTCGCAATTTGCTGAACCTGTTATTCGGAAACGGAGATGCCAACCTCCCACACCCGCTTAGTAGCCACACGGGAGCCGGCGAATTCGAGCGAACTAACGCGTTTATAACTCTTTACGCTTTACTTAAAGAGGAATTGGGCCTCGAGCGTAAATTGTGCGAACGCTATAGCGTAAAGTACGATATATTTAAACGCTCTTCGAATGAACGGCGTAGCAATGACTCGATCGATATTTTCCCGAGCTCGATTCGAGTAAGAGAAAAGGATCTCAGGAATTTTCACATTATGACTCAAAAAAAATTTTACGAAGTTTTAACCTCTCCTAGTATCGCTGTTTACGATATGTACGAGGTTATGAAAAGCGATTTAATTTTTTCATTCGCCTTCGAAGCCACTCTAGAGATGAAACGTCTGAAAAGCGGAAAGGATTTTGCCTCAATGACTCGTTGCCGACGGCGTGGGGATGACGATAGCGATGAAGATAGCGGCGACGGAAATTTTACTTACCGTGGCATTCCGCCACCGATTTTGATTAGGATTTTCAGAGACGCTGAAACGTTCTACGAACGGTTTAAAAGTATGATTTTAGAGAGAAGCGAATTGATAACGACGTGCGAGAAATTGATACGACATTACTCAAAATTAAACGAGAACGTTTCGTATTTAGGGGGAGACTTTATCCTCAGTTCGGATAGAATCATCGTGACGACTTTAAATTTAATCGAAAACGAATTGTTGAGGTATAAAATTCAGTTGATGGAGATCAACCTCAAAAAATGCTACTCCTCCGTCATCGAAAGTTTAAAACGAACTCGCGAGAATCTCGACCACGAGGATAAGGACAACGACGACGACGATGATGACGACGACCAAAACGCGCATTGTTTTTATTATTCGTCATCGTCGTCGTCGATGTCAAGTTCGCCGCAGGGCGCGAATGATGCGTTACACTGGCGACCACAACGGCGAGGAAATGCAAGGCCGCAACAACAACGACTAAACTCGTTTTCAAAGAAATTTAAAAGAAATAATAATAAAATCGACGAGGATGATAACGATAATAAACAAAATAAGAAAGTTAGGCAAAATGATGAAAACCAACAACTAACCATTTTCTCAGCGGAAAATGAAGACGCGACGAAAACGGCCAAGCAGCAGCGGCACCAGCAGCAGCCTCCGGTGCGATCAAAAAATAAAGAAAAAAGATCGGAAGAAGAAGAAAAAGAGTTTGACATTAACGGAGAAAGATATACGCATTATAAAAATGTTTCTCCGAGAAAATCGCGTAGTGAAACCTTGCCTTTTGAGGTCACTTCTACGCAAACTCACGAAGGCGGTAGTCAGCAGCACATATCGGCGCAAATTAATGAGGAAAATTGTGAGCCATTTAGTTTGCGGCGCGGACGAGATGTACGAAACGAGAAAGGAGGGGTAGAATTTGAGAAAAAGGTCCAAAGCTTCGAATCATTAGGACGAAAAACGACTGAATTTCAGCAACCGTCGCCATTAAATTCACCTCGACGATGCAGCGATCTATCAGCGACAACAATTTCAACACCTCGATCACCGACGAAAAGGTTTCCACCGATCGACAGCGAAGATTTAAATGGAAAAATAATTACGTGGGCTTCGGCGACGCCACCACCGCAACGACCGCATTCGTATTTGTCTCCTCGCGTCTTAATTTCCGAAAAAGGAATGAATACATCGGGCGACGTTGTTTTCCAAACACAACCACCACCGCCCGTTTTATCATTGTTGAATTTACAAAAACTGTCATCGGAGACGGATAGGGGGTTTTCTCTGCAAAAGGCAATTCCTCAAGATGAAAACTTTATGCCCAAAGAAATGAACGCATCGACGCAATTGCGACACGAGCACGCCATACCGCGAACAAAAGCGAATAATTCCTCCCCTCGGCAATCAGCTTCGATGATACCGCCGTCTCCAACGCCGCCGCCTCCTTTCGCGCCAGCCTCATCAACGAGAGTCGATACTCAACGAACTGACGATTTCCTAAATCAATCATCGACATCGTTAATGGCTCAATCGCAAATTTCCTCACAATCTTCGATACCTCCACCGCCGCCACCACCGACGGCAATTTTTTCATCATCGTCGATACCACCGCCGCCGTCGCTGCCGCCGATGCCGCCGCTACCAATCGCAACAACATCGGTAATAATAGATACGACATCGGACGAAATTTCCCCCAATGAGACACCCCAAAGCGAAATTGAATCGTTGCGCGATTATAGCTCATCCTCGCCAGATAAGGACGCGAAATCAACTTCGAGCGATTCGCTAATGAAAAGAATGGGCCGCAAAATACCAAATATTTTGAAACCGCGGAAGAAGAATAAAAAAAACGCGAACTCCTCTTCGAGTGTTCAAGAGCGATTGAAGAAACCGGAACCAGTCGACGAGGAACCGGAGACCGACATGATTAAAAGCATACGGAATTTCGATAAAAGCGTTTTGAAGAAAACTATTACGGTAAGAAGGGAAGATAAAGATTTTGAACCGAATTCTATCATGGATGAACTTTTTGATACGATTTTAAAAAAAAGGCGTGAGAGGATCTCGTACTCTCCTACGGAAGAGGCTAAAAAAGAAGAAGACGAAAGCGAATGGAAATAAGGAAATTTAACTGAATTTTTTTTATATTGTTCAAATTTATTTCAATAACGAAATAAGAAAATAAACTCAAATTTATCGGATAAAGACTTTTTATATCCTCGAGTCCAGCTAACGTTTAGATATGAGAGGAAAAATAATTATATTAAAATAAAATTTTTTATTATTTAAAATTTCTATACAACTTAAAAGGCAAGTAACGTCGTATTAGGCAAAGAAACGATATCGGGCAAATCGCGAATATATTTCGCCGTGTGATAAAATAGCATATTTGTTCCAAAAGACAAAACGTGAGCTTGAGGAATTCGGCGTTTCATCATTTCGTGCTGCTCGGCCGTCCCGGCGATATATTCTACGATATATCTGATCAATTCGAGCAATAAATGTTGCGGTTCCTGAGAATCCGCGAGTAATTCTACGTTCTGCGCGATCATCGGGTTGTTATTGTAAATTCGTTCTCCACCCCCGAGTAGGTTTTGCAAATGCGACGTGGACGGCAACGATGACAAAGACGCTTTCTCGATTTTTTCATCGTATCCGACTCTCTTACTTTTAGGGATTTTGAAAAACCGGTCGTTGTCGGACGTTTCCTCATTTCCTTCCGATCCCGAGATTTCGTCGCAAGAAGGTGGCGAAGATGACGACGAAGAAGAAGAAGAAGAGGAAAGGAAATCGAAAGGCCCCCCGCCGTCATCGTCATTCTCTTTCCCATCGAGACCTTTTTCATAATTATTTTCGCGCGGGTCTCGCGAGCGCGTTATTCCGAATCTCATCCCATTCTTCGTTTTCACACGATCGTATAATTTCCTTTTCGCGTAATACTTCCAAACATTATCCATGGCGTGGTTGAAAGATATACATTCGTCTAAATTTAAATTTACCATTAATGCCAAAACGATAGCCACGATATTATAGACGACGAAGGAAAAATCTGCGCGATAAAGGAATTGGCGGTCGTCGCCGGTATAACGTTTCATCGCGCTATACCAGCTAAGGTAAGAAAAACTTTTCCCATTTTCGTTTTTGAAGAGTTGCGATAGGCATTTCGTAGCCGTCGCTTCTAATTTCTCGGAAATTTTTTTTTCGCATGATTTGCATTTGTAGCCCCGAAACGACGACGATTGAGAAACTTCTTCCCTCTTTAGTACACGAACAAATATTTCTACGGGGCACAAACAAAATTCGTTTTCGAACTTCAAAAAATTTTGAAGCACGGAATCTCTTCGCGAGTATTCCAAATCGTCGATTATCGGTTTCGCGTAATCGGAGCCGCAAAGAAGAGACCAAATAACGGCCGATACGCCGGAAAAACAAGTGGAGAGTAGTTCCGATAAATTGTAAAAGCAAAATTCGGTGGAGAATACGTCGTACATTTTATACTTTTTGTTGAAATAAATCCTAGTTCTACTCCTAGACGTCGGTAGATTCTGCCTTTTTTGCAACACCAATACTTTCGGTTCCTCTTTAACCCCGAACACGATCCTCTCGGGAGTTTTTTTTCTTCTTTCTAAAATTTCGGATACGATCGCTTTTTCACGCGCTTCTAAAATCGAAGGAAAAAACACCATATCGACATCGGTTCCGTATAAAAGAATGTGTCTCACGTTCGAAGCGCACAGTCTCTCAATCATATTTCTCCAACTGTATTCTCTAGCGTCTATTTGGTCGCAGTTCGGAGTGCGGAAATTCTTCGGAACGAAATATCTTTTCATACTTTTGACCGACAATTCTTTTTTCTTCTCGTCCAAATACGCGTCGAATAAAGATAACGATGTCTTCTTCTCGAATTTCGGCGTCGATTGAGAGCGCTCCACGATCGCCGTCGACGCCCTTGTTCCAGAATCAGTTCGTTTCTCGGAGGACGATTTGTGAAAGGGAGATCCAGGAGGGGATCGTTTATCGGCGTAAGAGGCGGCGGCCGCATTATTCTCGTCGTCGCGTAAACAAATTCCGTATTTTGCGAATTGACAAAATCTAGACATATCGACGTC
>JABUQX010068932.1:0-10000 GCA_015478945.1 Trachelipus rathkii
GAGAAGAGATGTAGCGCACACATTCTACAAATTAAATCAATAAACAGATTCAACTGAAATTTTTATACAGCCAAGTAGTGAATGAAGAAACACACGCATTACCAAAAAATGTAGTGGAAATGATTGAAAAGTATCACGCCAAGAAAACGACTAGAGACAAATGATGATCCCATCGGTTGTGGTAAGTTAAGCAAAAAATGTATTTTTTTTTTTTTTTTTTTTTTTTTTTTTTTTTTTTTTTTTTTTTTTTTTTTTTTCCCAAACATGGAAATTGCACGGAAATACTTGGCCTGTCCTCCAAACTAGTATTTGATCAAGCAATGTGTGAGTAGAGTATTAAGGGCAATGCTGGGGATAAAATATGATGAAAAGGGAAACAGACTTCCATCAGAAAAGGCAGAAAAATTGATGTTTCTCCAGCACAGCCTTCCTATATTTGAAATTTCCCAATAGTAGTGCAGTTTATCCATTTGTAAAAAATCTCTTTCTCAATTAAGGGCGGAGAGTTGGAGGAAGTTGGTGGGCGCTGCATTTAAGTGGGTCCCCGTGCACTAAGCTACGACCCTGGTAAACATACATTAATCTCTTAATAGACTGTGGCTAAAACTACACGATATATAGAATATATATATATAATATTATATATATATATATATATTTTATGTCTTTCTATTGTAGGCTTTATTGGCTTTTCTATAGTATAGTATATATATATATATATATATATATATATTATATATATGATAAGTAATATACTCATCCGCATCCGCGATATTAAAATCAAACATCCGCAGCCATATCACAGATGCGAAAAAAATGACATTTGCTGGGCATCAAAAATAAATATATAATACTATATATATATATAGTATATTATTATAAATTGTTTATTTAAATATATAGTATTAGTATATAGAAAGTTACTAAAAAGATTAAAAAATATATACTATAGGCTATATATATATAAATATATTCTTTGTGTGTGTGAGTACTAGAATTCTGAATGGTTAAATTTAAGTTTGAAAAGGTCAAGGGATATGTGCGGGTTTGTGACATATGGTCCATCTGAGGGTAATGTTGAAGAGAGTGCGATTTTCTGGGATAATCTGAATGATGTTTTGGATGTGGTGAGTAGGAACTTCAGATTGGTTGTGTTGGGTGACCTAAATGGTTGGATAGGTGATCAAAAAAGGGATGGTATAACAGGTGGTTTTGGGATGTCGGAAGAAAATGAGAATGGTAGGAAGGTGATTGATTTCTGTGAGGAGAGAGGTGTGTGTGTAAGTAATACTTTCTTTAAACGCAAGAGTATTCACAAGTATACTAGAGGTGTTGGTATAGGTAGAGATTGGTATCGAAGTGAAAAAGTATGATTGATTTTTGGTGGTGAAGAAAGGAGATGTTGAAGTATGTGTGGATGTTAAATCAGTGAGGGGGTTAGGATGGGATTATCGGATCATTATTAGTTGTTTTATGTAAAATTAAGTTAGTGGGGGCTTGGATGGAGAGGAAGGTGATAAGGAAGGAAGTGTAGAATTAAGAGCAAGAAGTTAAGTGAACAAAGTAATAAGGATAAGCATTTAAGAGCGCTCGCAAGTAAATCAGTTGAATGTCTTCAGTTGGAACTGAACGAAATCTGAGAGCAAAATGAAGGAATCAGTTGTTAAGCAGTGCAAAGGAAGTATGTGGATGTGCTAAAGTAGGAAGTAGATGTTAAACAGTGAGTGTGGAATGAAAGAGGTGATGCAAGCCGGTTAAAAGTACAAAAGAAGCTTGGTTGAATGTAATAAAAGCCAATGATTAGGTTTCAAAAGAAAGATGTTTCGAATTATATAAGGAGGAAAAAAGAAATACTAAAAGGTGCATACGTAGGGGAAAAAAGAGGTAAATGGAACAGTTTGGAAGGAGGATGAAAGTAAGACCTACGAGGGAATAGGAAGCTCTTCTGGAAGGAGCGTGAAAGGGGTACAGAATGAGAATAAGGAGAACCTGCTTAGAATAATGAATAAGATGGTGCTTTCATAACTGATGAAATGAATGTGAGGGGAGTGTGGAAGGAACACTTCGAAAATCTGTATACATTGGTAGTAATGAAGAGGTGGAAAGTGAATGTGTTGTGGGTTTTGATGGTGCAAGACAGAATAGATTGTGTGTGGGTTTTTGGGATGGGGTTGTGTGTAGTAGTGAGAAAGTGAAGACTGGTAAATCTGCAGGTATAGATGAAATTACTGTGAAATGATTAAGAATGTGAAAACGAGATGATTGTGACATTGCATTGCATTTGGAAATTGTGTACAAAGCGTTTTGAAGAGTATAGTTCCAAAGGATTGAAGGAGAGCAGTAATAGTACCCTTATATAAGGGTAAGGGAGATAAGGGTAACTGTAGGAATTATAGGGGAATTAGTTTATCGAGTGTTGTATGGAAGAAATATATGCTGGTTTTTGGTAGAAAGAGTGCGTCGAGTGACTGAAGGACTGGTTGGTGAAGAACAAGGTGCGTTTAGGAGTGGTAGAGGATGTGTGGATCAAATCTTTACATTTAAACAAATGATTGAGAAAATGAGGGAGAAGAAGAATAAATTGTATTTAGGTTTTATGGATTTGCAACAGGCGTATGATAGGATTAATAGGAAGCTCTATGGCAGGTGTTAGTGATATATGGTGTTGGTGGTTGGCTTCTGAATGGAATCAAAGTATGCATGACGATAGTGAAGCGTGTGTAAGAATAAATGGTGTCGAATGTTAAATGATACACATGATAAAAACTTCACAGAGTTTCCTAGTTTAATTAAGGTCATCTTAATGTAACCTTATAATCATTTTTTGTTTTGTTTATAACAAACTTAAAAGCCAATTGGGAGCTGAAAGGCACTGATGCTAATTTGTTATCAAAATATTACAAAATCCATTTTAATTTGGCTACTTATTAGCAGTTAGACAATATATTAATAAAAATGGAATTTTTATTTTCCTATTTTAAAGGAATAATTATTTTCATATTTTTAATTTCATTTGCTTAATTTAGATCTTTGTATGTAAGTACTTTTTACCACATTTGTATATCAAATCTTTGTCCCATCAGCCACGAGTGCAAAATCGTTATGGCAGTGGTAAAAATGAACATAATACATGCCAGTTTATTATTGTCAACCCTGATTTTATTCAGATACTTAATACACTACTATTACTACATACTTTTTTTTTCTTCCTTTAAGTGCCAGATATTATGATGATCCTGATGACCATATTGCTGTCTCCAGATAAAAATTTTGATAGTTTGGCAATTCCTAATGAGTTGTCAAAATTCATTGTTAGGGATTCATTTATTCGTAATTAAAAAGTAAAATAATGGTGAATCTAGAATTAGTAGTAGAAAAATAGATTATAAATTGGGGTAAAATGAAAATATTTGAGGTACTTTTTTTTTATTGTATTTTGAAGAAAAAAATAATTTTTTTTTGGTTTTGTTTTTTAAATAAATATCCTTATAGAAAATTATAATTGTTACTAAAACCGTGTTTTTGTGTAGGTGCATATATTTTTTGTAAAAAGGTATCTAATTTTTTTTTTAAGAACTCATCAATATAAAATAAAAAAGTAGTAGTGAGGATTTTTTAAAAGCTCTAGAATAGCAAAGGTTAGAATTATTATTAAATATTCTGTTTAGTTTAAACTTGTCTTAATGAACAGTTCAATATTTAGAATACATGGCAAGATAAGAATTTTTTTTAATAACAATGTCTAGATATAATACTCAACCACTATACATTTCTAATTGGGTTTGTTTTGTTTTGTTTTTTCGTGAAGATCATAGGCTACACAATTCCTCTTTTTTAAAAGCTAGTAACTTAATACAATAGATTGACCATTGAAAGTAAAGAATAAATCGTTCTGACTAGAGAATCTAGAGAGAAAAGTGATATGACGTCAATCGTATGTATGCAATTGTAAAACCTGTTATAGCGTCATTGTTAGACTATGGGGTAATATGGAAATATTTTCATTCCTTTTTTTAGCGAGGATTTTTTCTATCAACATGCCAAAACTTAACCATTTTTTGTATCTGATGATGGGACTTACGTATTTAGATTGTTCTTATAATATAGTTCTTTTTTTCTCTCATAACTTTCATTCTATTAAAATTTATGAATTAAAGATCCCTGGAACATACAAAAAGGGCCTTATACAAATCAATTCAGTAAAGTTGATGTCTGCAACGTTCCTGATGTGGATGATGAGATTAGCATTGAAGCTGCAGTAGAAAGGAAGATGCTTCTTATTTTTATATTACGTAGAAGGGTTAAATACTTGTAGCCCAGGCCCAAGTGGATGGAATATTCATCTTACCTTTGAAGATGGGACTATGGCTTTCCAGGGCAAGTATGGCTCTTGTCTTTGATAAATTCTATAAAAAGGAAAGTGATCAATTTAAAAACCGTTTTCCCAGTGATAATTGGGTTCAAAATTTCATGAAAATGGAATCTGCAAAATCTCTCAAATGATTAGTAGAAAGATGGTCGTTGTTACCAATGAGTATGTTTATTTATTTTGACAAACTATCGGACACGTTGTTAAGTGGTTAACGCCAAATATATTTAATGATATAATGAATTATGAATTTAGATAACTATTCTAGTACAAGGTTGGTGCTATATCGTAGAGACTGCAAACACTTCAGTGAGTTGTGAACATTTCAAACATTGCAATATTGATCAGGTGCGTTAGGAACCATGCTTCCTTTCTATTACCAGTTGATTTATACGTTTTAGATGGTCCCATAAATTGACAATATAATTCTTGCAGAAGCAATGGTTCAATGCTGACACTGGCTTGCAATAAAAATTATTTTTCTTCAATTGTACCAGCATATCAAAAGAAGGTCCAAAGAGAATACTAATTGGGGTCAACCTTAGTAACCATTTGCCACTACAAACTGTTATAGTATTGGTGAATAGTATTCAAATGGTGTTCCTGCCACCAAATTCAGCGCATTTTCTACAACGTTTGGATGTTGCAGTGTTTCCTCGAAGGTTGTGGTAAGGAGAATGATGATAGAAAACTTTAAGCAAGGTCCTGGAGGAACTCGACCACCATTCCATAATCTGGTTTTCTCTTACTTCTACACAACTTTTCAATGAAATAATTACAGGTGGTAGACTATATTAAGAACTAGGTTTGGGACGCGTGGAATTTATCCTTTGAATAAACACCTTGTTCTCTTTAGAGCGTCTGATGTCAGCCTGGTATTTATCTACTTGGGGAAAACAAAAAATATTAAAGTTCAAGAGACAGAAAAAAAACTATTTGTGTATCTGTGATAAGTCCGCACAAAGTCAAAGAAACTATCCTGAAAAAAGTTAAGAGCAAGAAAGTGAGGACCTACCCCAATTTCACAATATTTTGAAATACTAACCAAGATATTCATTGGAAGTTAATATTGGATACGTATTAGAGAAGTGGATGGATTAGAAAATAAAATCTTACTCTTATATAGGCATAGCTAAATCTATCAATAAACAAGCATGTAACATAAGTGTTAGGTCCTTTGGGAAGACACGAAAAAAAACATCTATAGGGGTTTTGCAGCTTTCATGGAACCAACAAATGCTTACATTTCCGTTATAGACCAAATTATAAGAAAATTAACCTTTAGGTACATTAAGGATCGGGGTTTTATTTTCAAGATGAAATTAAAATTATTAACATACATAAACTCTGTATAATACGGCTTAGGCATGCTTTTCGTAAATGTTAAACTACTGTAGTGCTAGAATAGCGTAGGACAAGAAAAAGTACGGTATTATAAGAAATAAAATCTTGATTGCTCTACTCTTAAAAACCATTTGTTAATTTTACCCCACGAGTGGTTTTTTATCTTTAGATGTTTAAAATATTTTTTTTAAAATATTAACAAGAGGATTTAATATTTCCCTTTTACTTATGATAAAAGTTTTTAATATTTCATTTGTATGATATTAATAAAGAATCTTCTGATGACTAGTCGAAATTTCATTAAGAATCATTCGTTTTACCCCTAATTGTGGTATGCTTATGATATTCCTTCAGTATGTTTGTTTATGCGAATTGCATGAGGTGGTGTTTAGTCCTTGAGCAGAAAGGATGTTGCCAAATTGTTTTACATTTCTGATATATATAAAGATCAAAAACTAGTTTACTTAGGTCGATTGAATTTGCACTAGGAATGTTATTGAGAAATGTATTATTAAAATCCTGATACTATAGAGAAATAAATTCACCGGTGTACCAAGGGCAACTCTGGTAATGATGTATCATTTAAATCGCATGTTGTTCGTACTCCTAGAATAGGACCACGTCCATGACTGGTGGTGATCACTGCCAAAAATACTGTAAATACGAAGTTAGGCATAAAAATTTGTTAATTAGTTTTGCTAGAATGTAAGAACAAGTGTTACTGGTAATTAATAGCTCATATACATAACATTTATTTTTACTAAAAAAACTAATTTATTTCTATAGGGTGGTTCAAGGAACCAAGAAGAAGGGGAGAGGCGAGATAGGGGTAGTAACCGCCCACAAGGAACTCCAACTGGTGCCACCTCCCGAATAAGACACGATACCACTGTAGGAGGTGTTCTTCCTTCGTCCAATCCAGGTATGGTACCCAATTGATTCTATTTAAGTACTGTAAATTAATCCTGTTTTATAGCTGTGTAAATGTCTTATTTCAAAGTTTAATGAAAATATGCGTTTAGTAATAATTTCAAATTCAAATTGGCTACATTAGTGTCTGATTTGATCATTAGAATAAGTGTGTTTATTTTGGTCTTCAAATGTTTTGAGCTGGGTGTAGCAATTATGTGGTGGTCAAATAAAGTTTAATATTTTCTAAACTTGATGCAAAGTCTGGAAAGCTTATTTGGTATATATTTTATTGTTTTATACATCGACTTACTGTGAATACGGTTTAATAAATGTATAGAATGAAAAGATTTTGCATTATTGTTGAATACAATAAGTTTTGTAAATCTAGCTTGGTAAATGGCGCTGTCTGAGTTTTATTTAATTTATTTATTTTTTACTATTATTAATTGGTAGCTTTCATTGAAGTTGATTAAAAAAAAAAGAGGTTTAGGAAGAATGAAAAAAAGAAAAAGTTTTTTTTTTTAATAGCTAGTTTTTAAAAGGGGTCTTCAAGTTCTTAGGAGGCATTCTAGCTTACGATTTTTAAAGCCCGGTGATCTTCACAAAAGAGATATAAAATATAAATTTTGTAGCTAGCAGCTTCCCTCCCATTCCCCTCTAAATAAAAATTTGGAAGCAGCACGTGATAAATCAAAATTTGAATTTTTGTTAGGGACGTGTAGTGTGTCTGGTAAATTTAGGAGGAGCCTATGAATAATTGTAAAGAAATTGATTTTATGATTTTGAAAATGTAACCTGGAAAATTAAGAGGGATGATTCATTTGTTTTTTTTAGTGAAATATATTTAGTCGTGAGCTGGATCAGGTTAACTCGAACTGGTGGTTAACTTTTATGACTAAGCAGAGAACAGGTTGTTAAAATTATGGCAGCTCAACCTCTGAATATATGTAATGTATATATAAAGACTCTGACTTACAGGGATTGGATTGAAGATACTACTTATACTTGCATAACCGTACTATTGTTCGTTTCGTATTTAGAAGAGTTGATATACTTTACTTGCAAGGTTTAGTGATTTTTTTGGTTTTCTTTCCATGTAACCAATCTCTAAATTGAAAATTTTAATAAAAACCTAACTAAATTAATGATGGCTCTTGCCTTTAAGTATTATGAAATTAACTTGCCGTTCCCATTACCCATAGCTGTTATTCTATTATTATTATTATTATTTTATTATTATTATTATTATTGGACATAGAGTTTTATTTGCTTTATATATTCATTTCAAAGTTCAGTTTGAAATTTTAATTTAATTTAAAAAACGTAACCTTTTATATAAGATTTTTAAAGCAGTGTACATAAGAAGCTTTCATATATAGTTTGTCTCATTTTATGAGATCTTGGTAATTATAGTGGTAGAGCAGTTTATTCTAATGGTAAAAAAAATCGTATTTTTTTCATAATTGTTTTTTACGTCTTCCGCTTGTAACATCTGCTATTCATGGAAAAAGGAGACTTACTCGAGGTTTTCAATTTCAAAATTGGTTTTAGTGCTATTCTATTTCTCAGCTTCTCTCTCTTGTTTTCATTGTTCACATATGTTACTTCATCACCTATAAACTTCTATACTGGTCAATAATTCCACTCTATATTCTTTTTATTTTAAAATACAATCTACACATCACCGAGTTGCGGATGCTAGAAGGGTCTCCTTCTAGCAACTGAAATCTGATATCTTTCTCGTATTTCTAATGGAAAAATTATTCTTTGAATACATCAAAATGTCAATTTTTCCATTTATTTACTCAACAGTCTTTCATACAATATTTTCTTTGAAATCAAACAAATCAATGCTTTCTTTGTCCTTAATATTTTTGGTCTTCCCTTTTCTTGTGATCTGTATTGAAAATATTACACGATTTCTTTTACTAAACGAGCGTCCAAAAGATTGGTTGTTCTGATTTGTCTTCCAAACTCACTTGCCCCTGGTTGGTTGATCTTTATAGGGTTGTTGTTTGTCTTTGTCTTGAATACACTTCAAATATGCTTCTTGGAAGGTTGGAGTCTAGTTTGTCTGTCTGGAGCTTTTCGATTCTACCTTTCTTTCTTTCTTTCGTATATCCAGTCTCTTTTTAGTCATCAAACTGCTGTATTGCTCATTGAATATTATCACTTGCAATGGAAACTTCTTCTTCTGTATTGTCTATTCACATACCTCCTTTGAGTACTCGTGCGACTTTCCACTCCACACAGTTTCATCCTATCTCTTGTTCAAGTTCTCTTAACTAAAATGCACATTTAATTCGTATACTCAATTAGTAATGTCATAACACTATCTTTGATTCACATGCTTTCAATTATGACACAGTTTAGATTTTCCATTCTTTTGTGGATGTGGTATTCCTTTAACCCTTTTCCATCAAGATTTTATGAAGTATAAAATAACTTCATTGCTGTGAAGAGTTGGAAGAGCTTAATTTTGGATAATTGCTTTTTAAGCAGAGGATAATCATACAACTTCACATTTTTTAATTAATTTATTTAGCATTTTTCTCTTCTAATTTACATTTATTTCTTTTTATAATAATAATAATAATAATAATAATAATAATAATAATAATAAATTCCAGCTGGAAAGATTAGCAAATAAAATTTTTTTATTCAGTTTATAATGTTGACTTGATGCAAGTAGTACAGAGTTTTGTCATGTTATCTGTTTATTTTATTTTATTTTAATTACTTTATATTTTACCGTGAATGTCTTTATTGTAATGATCGTGTGCATGTTTTAAATATATATATTTATATATTTATAGTTGGTATTTTTCCATATTCGTGCTTTACATTTTCAGGATCGCTTATGTAGACCCTTCTGATTCACGCTTGTATTTTGCCAAGATCAGTTGTTGGTTTCATTGTTTTGTCATAATGGGTAAAAAATATAATTAAGAAAGTGACGTGATAGTTTTGTTTTTTTTTTTTTCTTTTTTTTTTTTAAACTGAATTTTTGCCTTTTTTATTTATGTATGTGAATTTTAAAAAACAAAATTTTTTAATGCCTGTATCAATGAGACAAGATAATTTGAGTGCATAACAGTGTTTGGCAATGCTTTAAGTTAATTATTATTATCGAACCACATTAACATTTGTTTAGACAAAACGTCTTAACATTTATCTAAAAATCGGGTCATTTCACCCCCAAACCTTTATTTATTGTAAATCAGACGAAACTGCCATTCTCCTTTTTGTGGCAGGAATTAGATGACAAACGATTTTGTTTCTTCCATAACCATAATTTGTAATCATAACATAATTAACATAGCAAACTTGCGGGTACTAATGTTTTGCTAATTGAGAGGCGTGGATAGGTTATAA
>JABUQX010068932.1:17500-21051 GCA_015478945.1 Trachelipus rathkii
TATACCCTTCAAGTGAGGATCGTCGGCAGTGCAGAAAAAATCACCTAAGGCTTATATATATACTATATATAAATATATATATTATATATATATAGTATATATTATATATTTATATTATTATATATATATATTATATTATATATTATATTTATATAACTACCTTGCTTCTCTCGACTCCTTGACACCCTGTCTTAGAGTGCCCCACACTACGGTGCTTTCAGATATCTGCGCCTCTGGGCTTCTACTCGGATTGCTAGGGATGAATTTCCCAGATTTCTCTTGGTTGATGGTTAGAGTGGCATCCAGTAGTAAATGTGACGGGTTCCGGGACCTGGTTGCAATTTTGTGCAGATATTCGAGTCGGTTTGATTTAGGTTGATCCAATATTTGTTGTGTTAAGCATTTGTTTGGGTATTGAATGACTAAATGGTTCTTGTTGAAAAGAGTTACTTTTCAGTGTTGCATTTCTGGTGGATGTTATTTAGTATATTGTTTGGTTGTCGTTATCTTAATAGTTTTTCGGTTAGGAGAGAGTGAATTTGTTTTGGTGCGAATATGTTTTTGCTGGTGGTGCTGTTAATTCCAAATTGTCTTGTAGAATATTGCTGAGAGAGGACGGAGGTTCTTTTAAGCCTATGATAAACGGGGTTTGAGAGGGCGGTGTGATATGAATGCTGAGTTGTTAGTGTTTTGGCGTTGAATTGAGTTCCTATCATTTCTAAGCGTTTGTTTATACTCAAAGTATTTTTGTTTTTGTTCACAGCAGATGTGGTGGTGGTGGAATGTGCATATTGGGTCTTAATTCTGTGCCTTTTCTGGTGTGTGGTGGCAATGGTGATTGTAATACTGCGTAGGTGGTTATGTTTTGCTGGTCATACTTTGTGTCTGTGTAGATCGGCTGTGAATAAGTTTAAATAGGGTGAAGGAATTGGGATTGCTCTTGGGTACTCCGTTTTCTGACATTTACTAGTGGATTTTTTTGTTTCCTGGTATTTGAGTCTGTTCTCCCTGATAGGAAGTTTGATACCTATTTATTTAAATTAGTGGGGATTTTGATTTTTATTATTGTTATGTGATTAAAATTGTTGGGAAACTTCGTCAAAAGCTTTGTTGCAGTGTCAATTGCTATAAGTATGTTTAATGTGTGATGTGGGTTTGGAAACTTTTAAGGGCCGTTTATTTATTGGTTGGTATGAGTGCTTTTTTATGAGGGTGTTGGTGGGTTTTGTTGGAAACCGGTGTTGAAAGCTCTTTGTTGGGGATGTGTGATTTATTTTGTTCATATATGGTTTTTCTATAGGAGTTTGCGTCGTGGTGTGATAGTAGCGAGATTGGACGATAGCGAGGAGGTGTTTGAAGTGTATTTTCCTGGTTTCAACTTTGGCATGATGATTGCTCTTTTCCAGATGGAGGGGATTGAATTTAAATATGATGGAGCTATTGTATATTTGTGCAGAATTGGGTTGGTGGCAGTGTTCGATAGGCTGTTTGAGATATTTTTAGGTCTGTTGCTGGTAAGGTTTTTTAGGGATTTTAAAATGGTGTTTTTCTAAAGTCATCAGGGTATTTTCTAATTTGTTTGGTGCTTGTAGTTACATTTTATTTTCTTGAGAGATTTGATTATTTTCCTGTTTTGTGGGTGTGTGGGTTTATGACTGTTTTGCGAAGATGTTTGCGTGTTGTTTTTGGTTGTTTTTGTGTTGTTTTTGAGTTGGGATTTTGGATAGATTCATGAATAGGAGTTTGGAAGTTATTTGAGGCGTTCAATATATTTATTGTGTTCGACATTGTGTTGTTTGTTTTGTAGTATTAGTTTTTTTTTTTTTTTTTTTTTTTTTTTTTTTTTTTTTTTTTTTTTTTTTTTTTTTTTTGTGTGTGTGTGTGTGGTGTAAGTAAATCGAAAGTTTTTCGAGGTGTGTATTTTAGTTGGTTTTGGTGGATTTGGGTGTATTAGAGTATTGATTCGTTCCATTCATCTCACTTTTGTGGAATTATTTGTTTTAATCAGTTTTTCTTCCTTTTTTTTTGGTTGTGTTTGTTTTTTTTTTTTGAGTTATCCATCTGAGGATATTTTGGGTTTGCGGCTTTTTGGGATTGTTGTATGAGTTTTGGCATAGCTTTTAGTGTGAAGTTGTTTGGTTTTCTTATATATGATCTGTGGAGAATTTTGTTCCGTAGTTTTTTGGTATTTGTATTTTTTTCAATTCCCTCGTTGTTTGGTTTGTTGTTTTTGTTTTGATATTTTATGATAAATGGGGAGGTGGTCGGAGTGAAAAACAAGAGTGTTTTTGACCAATGGAGTTTTACTCTGTTCAAAAGCCTCAATGTTAGAATCTGATATGTGATTGGTTTTGCTTGTGGTGAAATTCTAGTGTGGCAGTTACTTTTAAGAATGCTTTAAGTGATGTCATTCAGTCAAGAAGAGCCATTCCTCTAGGTCTTGTTCTTGAACTTATATAATTATAATATATTTATATTTATATATTTATATTTATATTATATATATATCTTATATAGTTTTATATATATACTATTATATTATTTATATAGTATAATATATAATATTAGTTATATATATATATATTATTTAATTATTATATATATATATTATACTTTTTATTATATACCATTGTTTTACTACATGCTAGGTGTGAAGAGAATTAATAAAATGAGGAATGATGAACTTTTTTAAGAGGATGTGTGGTGTGTTGAAAAAGGGGTATAAATGTAGAGATAGACGTTGTTGAGATGGGGTTTGGTCATGGTGGAAGGATGATGTAGTCGTTTGGTTAAGGCGGATGTATAGTGGATGAGTGTGTTGTGGGACGCCGGCTGGAGCGTGAAGAGTAACGTTGGATTGGTCGGTGAAAGAATGTCGATAGGAGCAGGAAATTGTGAGTTTGGTCGAGGAGAATAGGTGATGATAGGGAGAGAATTGGGGGGGGGTTTAATGTATGGGGCATGGGTTGTGGCCATGGGCCAGGGATTGAAATTCGAACCTTACATTGACGATCTTACTAATGTGAGGGGGGGGTGTGTGTCCATGAAGCTCTAGGGGTGGATTTCGTCTATGATGACGAGTTTTTCCCACTATTTTGTACGAGGGGCGGTAAGGGCTGGGCTTTCTTTTGCATTTGTCATACTCTGCTGGGCTTTTTTTTCCAACGCTTGCTCAGCGGCTTCCTTATCTCCATCCTTGGGAGATAAAGGAAAGCAAAGGTCACAGTAATTATAGGTAAATATAATTGCTTTAGCCTTTATTAAATATATTATATATATCTATAGGTTAAGCTATATATCTTTATAAATTATATTATATTATATCTTATATATTATACTATATCTATAAATATTATATATTCATATTATATATATATATAATATATATAATATTTATATATATAGTTATTCATATATTATATATATTTATATATAATATTATCTATATTTTTAGTATAATATATATATATATAATATATTATAATTATATATTATATATTATATAATATTATTATTAACTATATTATTATATATTTGTGTGTGTATGTGCG
>JABUQX010068933.1:40000-52500 GCA_015478945.1 Trachelipus rathkii
ATTATCTTATTCACTAATTATTTGGTTCAATAAATATGCTTTTGAAAATAAATTAAATTCTCGGAAAAAAGTGGGAATATCAGATCAGTTATTAATTAGAACGTTAGTGCTTGTAGGGATGAAAGTTAGATTTGGATATCTGGATTGAGTTAGAATAGGTTGATTTGGATTAGATTTATTTAGTTTTTATACTTAACACCTTTTCTTCCTAACCTAATTAGACTTAACTTACTTAGCCAAGTATTGCTCATTTGATAGCGTTGACAAAAAAAGTTACACATCTCAAAGTTATCAATTTTCAACTAAAGCTATTTTAAAATTTGTCCTATAAACGATCAATATAACCAGCTAGACTTTTTGCATCCTAAAGGGAAATTAGCAGAACAGCAAATTTGTCGTATTAGTACATATAAATATTTAATTTTGGGTCGATTTTATTCGATCTTCCAGAATAGGATAAATTTAGACTTGTGTCAGTTTTCTAAAGACAGACGTGATATGTTTTAACCTCCCCTCCCCTCCACTACCCCTGCGATGGGGAAATCTAAATTAACCTATCCTATATTGTATAACCCATGACAAAAGGAGTTCTAGAGCAGTGTAAATTTTTTACTTCAATGCTGTAGAACATTTCAGTCTTTTCAAAAACAAAATATCGGATCCCATCTTCAGTATTCAAAAATATGTTTGTTAAATTTTATTAAAATTCTCTATAGGAAACCTTACGAAAAGGTTACTTTTTAAAAATTCCATTTTTATTCAATATTTTCTCTTTTCTTTTACTGATAACATCTCAAGCATTATATATATATATATATATAATATATATATATAATATTATATATATATATATATATAATATTATAATATTCATATAATATATATATAATATATATATACTATATATATATATATTATATATATATATATATATATTATATATATATATATATATATATATAATCAGTGGCGTAGCGTCATTGGAGGCTCTGAGGCTCAGCCTCCCAAATTATTATCTATGTAATTTTTCTTCGCAATAACGCTTATATTTGGTCAAATTCTACAAATTGAAAAATTTATTCTGTTTTTTCGTTATATTTAAATAATGAAATTTTCTGTTAGCCTAGAGCAGGGTGTCAAACTCATTTACCTTGGAGTGCCACATTGAACTACAAATAGTCTCGTGGGCCGCAATATATATATATATAATATATATATATTAATATATATATATATATATATATATAATATATATTATATATATATATTATATATATATATATATATATATTATATATATATATATATTATATATATATATATATTTAATTGATTAATAATTTGAAAGTTCAAAATAAATTATCTTGAAAATTTTTATATTGTCATGGGCTGGGCCGCATGGGAAAGCTTGATGGGCCGCATGCGGTCTATGTGCCGCGTTTTTGACACTCCTGGCCTAGAGCAAAAAGAACCTAAGAGACCAAAATGTCTCTTCTCACTTATCTCACTGCGGTGAGCGATACCGATGACAAAAATCAATTGGGTGGAATTTAAAGAATAAATACTTTAAATGAGGCCCGCCTTGTGTCTCTCTCCCTCTCATTAAGCAACGAATTACGCGCAATGACCATTGCAATACTAGCGGAGTAAAGGATCTTCAACAAGCATATAACCTATTTAAAAATTTTCATATGCAAACTTGTTGTTATACGAGAAATTAAAATTTCTTTTCATCTGCTCTGGGATTTGGGAGTATTTTCTTAAAAAAAATTATTATTATATGATTGCGTATTTTTCATATTGCTTAATCAAATAATTGAAAAGGATTATATTATTTAACGCAATCCTGATTCATGTATTTTGAAATAGCAATAAGTCATGTAGGCAGTCCTCTCTCTCTCTCTCTCTCTCCTTTCTCTCTCTCTCTCTCTCTCTCTCTCTCTCTCTTCTCTCGTTCTCTCTCTCTCTCTCTCTCTCCTCTCTCTCTCCTCTCCTCTCTCTCTCTCTTCGTCTCTCTCTCTCTCTCTCTCTCTCTCTCTCTCTCTCTCTCTCTCTCTCTCTCTCTCTCTCTCTCTCTCTCTTCTCTCTCTCTTTCTCCTCTCTCTTCCTCTCTCTCTCTCTTCCTTCTCCTTCTTCTCTTCCTCTTCTCCTCTCTCTTCCTCCTGCTCTCTCTCTTCTCTCTCTTTCCCCCTCTTACCTGTTAATATTATTATTATTAATATTATTATTAACCTTTATTTATTAATTTTTTATTATTATTATTATTATTATTATATTATTATATATTAATTATTATTATATTATTATTATTATTAATTATTATTATTTTATTATTATTATTATTATTATCTCGTTAGATCTGCCAACCTCCTAAAAATTTATATAAGACCTTAAGGGTAATAACAATTATTATATTATATATATATATATATATATATATATATAATATATAATATATATTATATATATATATATATATATTATATATATATATATATATATATATATATATATATATAATATATATATATATATAGCTTTACCTTTCTTTCAGTTATTTATAATATATATTCGATAATTTCTTTATTCCATTTATTGTAGTTTTTTTGGGAAAGTAATTTCATCTTTTAATTAAGAAAATTTTAGAAAATTTCTAACCAATTTTTGCACTTAATTAACAATTTGTTCACCCAAAGCAATCCAATCAGTAGTCGTTTATTATCGTTTTGTAGTACATTAATTGTAGTAATTAATTTGCTTAATATGCAATATGATTGTATATCTTAAGCTGAAGTTCACTTATTTTTAGTAACTAAAATCACCTTTACTAATAAAAAACGGAAGAAATCTTTATTGAAAACAAAAACCCTATTTTTTTTTACAGTTAGAGGATTACTTAGTTCCCTGGACCGGATGTTTATCCTCATCCCAATTCCTAATACTTTCAGACCGGATTTTGGGGAGGTTCAAAGTTTAAGGGAGTCACCAATTTACATGCGATTCAAAAATGTTATCAATTATAAAAATTTACTTATTTATTTATTATGAAGATGGTCTGTTTCTTATGCTGTTATTTTTTTCCATGTAATAAAAGTTAAGAAAATTAAGAAAATCATAGTTTTAAAAAAATTATGTAAAAATCAATTGATAAAAAATAAATCAACCAACTCTGGCTGCCGTTAATCCATAACTGTGGAATCGGTAATGGAATAGAAAACCCAAAATAATCGGGATCGGAAGCAGAGTCCGATTACCTTTTAACCGATTCCACAAGTAATTTATATTTAAAATTAACGATTATGCGAGTTTTAATTTTATTAACGAAGTTAAATGGAAAAGTCAAAATTTTCAATACGCAATTTTCATTATGCATTTTCTCTCATTGTTTTCGTGTAAAGAGCAATTAATAAATATTAAAGGATACTCAAATCTTTTATTTGTGTTTTAAAACTTAATAATAATAATAATAATAATAATAATAATAATAATAATAATAATAATAATAATAATAATAATAATAATAATAATAATAATAATAATAATAATAATAATAATAATAATAATAATAATAATAATAATAATAATAATAATAATAATAATAATGATCATAATTATAATCATAATAATAATAATAATAATAATAATAATAATAATAATAATAATAATAATAATAATAATAATAATAATAATAATAATAATAATAATAATAATAATACACACACACACACACACACACACACAATCTTTCAATGATTTTTCTTGACATTTACTGGGATATTTTGATATTTTAAAATCTTTATATTATACAGTTATTATATATCTATATATTATATATAAAAATATATTATATAAAATTAGTTATGAAGGATATGAAGGAAGGAAATAAGAAAGATATATATTATTATTATTGTGTTATAAAGATCTATATATATATATATATATATCTGTATTTCTTTGTATACAAAGAACTCTATATATATATATATATATATATATATATATATAGATGTTAAATATTGCATCAATAATCGCAATTATATGTTCTTTCTTTATATATATATATATATATATATATATATATATATATATATATATATATATATATATATATATATATATATATATATATAGTTATTATTATATATATATATATATATATATATTGTTGGTTATACATATATATATATATATATATATATATATATATATAAGCAGTGATGTTACAGCTTGATCAGTTGTCACCCTTCGATGGTGCCGGTATATTAGCTGGTGCCTTCAGTCCTCAAATGCAGCGTGGGATAAACTCGTGGCTTCAGCCTGTAGGAGCGCAGATGACAAATGCCTGCTTTGCACTTTTGTTTCAGATGTTGTCTAACGAGGTGATGACGCGGGCGCAGCCAGATTATGTCAGCAAGCGCAAGGGGTGCAGCACACATACATTGGTTATTATTACATGTCGAAGATTCGATCGAAGGAAATCGAATTCGAGTCGAAAAAACGATCCCCGTGGCGGATCATTTACGCACTCCGACGCGTGCCCGGCCGTGGCCGCGCCTTCGCATCCGGTTCCGATGCCGACGTTGAGAGCCAGCCTGCCTCCGCCTCTGAACTTATCGTATCGTGCTAAAATTTGGAGGATGGTTAGAGGTAACCCTCATTGTATACGAAGTTACGCCTGCGTGGGTCCCCCCGAAGGGGGGACCCACCCCCCTTCAAACATTAAATATTGACGTAGGCGCCGAAATTTGTGAGAGATGCAGAGTTTTGCTGGAGCCGGTGCGGTGCCGAGTTAACAAACATTCGTATAACAACAATGTAGGTGTCCTTATATATGTTATTGAACCTGATTTCGAGACTGAGAACCATTAAGAAAATAAATAAATAAATAAATAATAGTCAGGCCACACTTTTATGTTTGCAACTTCACAATTTGCGTTTTTACATGTCTGTGGTCGCAACAACCATCCATTCGCCTGATCTATTATCGCCATTGTACTTTATGCTATATACTAAAAGCAGAATTACTAATGAACACGATCAACATTCACTTGTCTTTCCTTTTTCACCTACGATCTATTGACTATTGATTAAGCGTCACTTACTAAATTTCGGTTTATTACAGCCTCAGCAGTAACGCAACAACCTCCTTCACAGATCTATTGATCTATTGACCATTGACTACTGACCCACTGACCTGATTCTTTACTGTGGTTCGTCGCCACATCGTAAATCACTGTTCAAACCACCAACTCCACCCTCTGGTCCATTTGTGATGATCTATTGATCTATTGACTACGGGTTATTGACTGACCATGAGCGTCACTTACTGTACTGTAACAAAGCCTTTATTACTACCTAAAAGTAGCGGAACTAGTAACGCGTCCATTCGTCTCACCACACATCCGTCTTTCAATATACCCTGATCTATTGATCTATTGACCCAGCTGACCAGTCGCATTTGAGCAACATTTTGGGATAAACATATCATAAATCAAGCTCATAAATAAAGATCAATCACATATGTCGAACGTACCAAAAGTTTTCAAATTAATAAAGATTGTTTAAAGATCATCTAAACTAATATAACATAATACAACGACAGTTCCCTTATCACACGCAACATGAATACCAGGTCGCTGGTCACATCACTTGCCTGGGTCATAGCACCACAGGTTATGGGCAAACAGGTTCTGTTTCAAGGTCTTTTTCTGGGACTTCAACATACAACATTGGGCCTGGCCACTGGGCCACAAAGTGGGCCATAGCTAGCGCCTTCTATCACAGCTAATCACATCGGCACTAACATAATAAAGCCAATATTAATAAGCATCATCCGAACTAAGAAAACACGCTTCAAAGACAAACAGCAATCAATACGCAAACATCAATCAGCCAATGTTCACACCTTGCAAGGTCTGCAGAGTAAAACGCAGCTGCCAGCAGACTCCACAGAGATGAGCTGGCTAGACATAACTTCTGCAATATTAACTGTACTGGCTGAACATTGGTTAATTATAGAGGCAGTGAGTATGTCGGGCCATTATCAATAAAAGTTAACATAGCATCAACTGACCAAGAATGCATAAAAGACAAAGATAACATACGTCGGCGCAATAAATATCAATACAACAAATTCAATTTGCAAAGGGGTCTGTCATGGTATAAACGTGGGCCTGATCTGCTTTTTTCACAATATATGTTAGCCACCACCAGTAACAATTAAAGCGCCATTACACATACAGAAGCGCGGTATCGTACACGCTTCATTATCAATGTGCCAACAGCAAGCGGGAACATGAACTAAAGAAATAATACAAAAGAGCCTATCACATCTATACACACAAACAAATAAATAACATAAATAAAATCAGTAAAGCAACTAACATGGTAGCGTACGTACCTATCTGCATAACTTCATCATATTGGTCGTTACTCTTGCCGACATAAAAACATAACTTTCTCACAACATTGTTAATTATAAGAGCTGATCAATGAATACTTCAACATAACAATGGTACCATTGAGCTATTAACATAGCATTGCCATGAACTAGAAAATAATGTGTACGCACGAGCATCTCCGCCTTACCAGAAGCACGTTAACAGGCTGGCCAAAGTTCACATTCAACAGTAACTAACTGCAGTACAAAGGTGGTCCCGTCTGGCTTCCGTGCCTTCAATAGCACGTTACCTAGCCTGATGCAACATTTATCAAAAATGTAAATATAACCATACCTAATCATCATACTAATCGAGGCTTAGGTGCTAAAGATTTGTCTCAGATTTTCAGAAATGATTTTGCTGCTTTGACCATTGTATAGTGATGCAATACTTCGCAGTTTGACCTCCCGTGATATGTACAGCAATAGCAGTACCGGGTTCGGTTTCACGATTTGAGGTACGACACACGTTTGGAATAACGAGTTTCCCGAAGATATCAATCGCGGAGACGTAGGCATGCCTGGTCGCAACACTGAGAAACTTACCGAAGAAAATAGTAGTAAACAGGTATTGACCAATCAGAAAGAGTAAACAAGAAGGGAAGACGAATGGCCATACGCTCGTATCTTCGTCTCGGCCCAACAACATCAACAATCAACAACAACAATCGGGTCAACAACAACAATGGGCCATAGTATTGCGTTTCAGATACAACTGGCCTGAACAGGATCAACATAATAAAGCAACATAAGATGCCAGTAACTAAGAAAATACGTACAACGATTTTGCCTCTAACACGCTTAAGTTATTCACAAACTGGAGTTAACAGCAACGTTCGCTACCTTTTGCGGCCTGAAGAGCGATAAAATCGGGTCCCATTCATATGCACTTAACATATTAACGCGCGCCATTACAGTAATATTTAACAAGAATTTATCATAACCTTGTCTAATTACCAGTATGCTAACGTAGCAAAGTTTCCACATTAATAAAAGCTAACATACCGAGCGTAACTCCGAACTAGAATAGATGTACAATCGACGCTTACGTGAACTACTCAATATTAACAATTTCTGCATATATGGCTTAACACATCGTGCAAACACCTAACGTCATCGTTATTACTTAACACACGCTGCTATCACGGGTACGTTTAACAAAAGTTTAAGAGCAACCTGCTCCAATCATCATACTGACAGAATAATGCCGGACGTAACAGCGTTTTACACAACCGTAACATTTCAACAAAATAGCACCCGTTCATCTCAGCGAACATAACAAAAGCTTTAACCAAAGATAACAACGTACTTTATCCTGGAGCGAACAGCGCCAAAATAAAAGCCTTTGAGTAAAATGCAGTAAACGTAATACCTAATGATTTAAAGCAGCGTAAACAAACAAACTCTTCATCAGTCTTCACTGTCTCACTACTTCAGATCATTGAGCTGCTGATTCGTCAGCAGCAATATGGACAAACATGTAACATGTGTGTCATGTTTTGCACCTGGTTTAGTCGCTTGGTCCAACAAAGCTTTAGCACCAATGTTAACAAACATAATCAACACAAATGTAGTCCCAGGCCGCGCATCGCGCTTCCTGCGCCGCCGCTGCAGCTGGGTCAGTTCGCTACAATACGATACCCTCACTCTCGATATTGTTACAACAAAAGCGCATATCTGGCAAAAGCGATCAATCTATCAGCACGCCACCATCTGGAATCCGAATGATCACTGATCTTCATCGTAACACTGCCAGGTTAATCATTTGACCTGGCGCGCCTAGGCAACCCAACATTATTCTCAAAACTTGACCTCTAAATATTCACGCTTGGACATCATCAAATGCCACCGTTATCAAATCATCACAACAAAGTTTCATATTGTCAGCTTAACATAAATGTGGTTTAACTCACAAACAGTTATTAATCAAGAAAGCATCTAAAGCAACACATTACTCTTTCAAGAATCCAGCCTGAAAGTGGTGTATTCCTGCAGGGACACTCGAAGGGTGCAAGCGCTTTGGGCCTCATCCCGAAGGGCTGAGGCCTTACTCCCTCCTTCCTGAGGCCCAAAGCCTGCTTACACCCCTTCGGGGTGATCCTCCCATGATTCACACCCTTTCAAGGGACGCATCCCCCTGGGATTTCTCTTGGAAGGTAATGTGTTGCTTTAGATACTCTTGGTTAATGAAAACTGTTTATTCGTAAGTTAGGTACGTTATGTTAAATATTACTATGACAATGTGGAAATAACACTGATTTGTTAGAGAAATGATGAGTTTTGTAAGATATTACTGTGTTAACTGACGATGATGTGTTAGAAACGTGAGCCTAGGTTAAGTTTTTGTTGAATAATGTTAGGTTTGCCCTAGACTTTTGCTAATGTCTATGTTTATTCATAGGTCAAATGATGTTATACTCGAAACGAGTGACACTTTGATGAAGATAGTGTCAATTCATAGTTCAAGATGGTGGCATCTTTGATAGATTGATCACTTTGTTAAGGGATTTTGTTAGATAATACGGCTTTACCTGTTGCTGATATGCGCGAAAAGTGGGAACATATCGAGTATTGTATGACCTGTTAGCTACTTTACCTTGATCAGTAGGGAATTTTTCAGGATGTTAGCTGATTATTCATACGCGAGGTATGTTAGGTTTGCATTTGTACATTATATTCCTAGTCGTGGTTATGATTTGTTAGCTTTATTGATGCTAAAACTTTGTTGGTTAAGCATATATTCGTAGGTTAGTATATAAAGAACATATTTTTATGTTATGTTTGTCCAAAATGATACTTGAAATATGACTTGAATCAATAGCTCAATAGATCACAAGTGGGTGGGACGGGTAGGGGACTGCACGGATGGAGGGGTTTGATTTACTGATTTACTGATTTACTGCTTTAAAATCAGTAAATTATTACGTTTTACTGTGATATTTTACTCAAAGAACTTATTTTTATGTTATGTTAGGATAAAATTTTGTTATTTTTTGTTATGTTTGGTTAAAACTTTGTTATGTTTGCAATTATTCGCTGGGGATTATGATATTTAGACGAGGTTATGATGAATTTTTTGTTAAATGTTACGAAGTTGATGTAAAACATCTGTTACGTCAGCATTATATTCTTTGTCAGTATGATGATTAGACAGGTTTATGCTAAACTTTTGTTAAATATTACGATGTTAATGTAAAATTAGCATTGATATGTTAGAGATATGCTTGAAAAAGTGTGACTAGGTTACGTTTGCACGATGTGTTAGGTACTTTATTGCTGTTATGTGCAGAAGTTTGTTAATGTTAGTGGCTTATTCGCACGTAAGGGGTGTTAGGTTTGTCGTTGTACATCATATTCTTAGTTCAGGTTATGTTATGTTAGCTTTATTAATGTGGAAACTTTGTTACGTTAGCATACTTTCGCTGCTCTGTATGATAATTAAACAAGGTTATAATAAATTCTTGTTAAATATTACTGTGTCAATGTAAAATTAACGTTAATATGTTAGAGATATGTTTGGTAAAAGTATGAATAGGTTACGTTTTGTATGCAATGTCAGTTACTTTACAGGTGTTAAGTGTGGAACTTTGTTAATGTTAACAGTTTATTCGTGCTTAAGTTGTGTTAGATTCGTCGTTGTACATTATTTTCTTAGTTCTGGTAATGCTATGTTAGCTTTATTAATGTGAAAACAATGTTACGTTAGCATATATTCGTTGGTTAGTATCTAAAGAACTTATCTTTGTACTATGTTATTGTTGTTGTTGTTGTTGTTGTTGTTGTTGTTGTTGTTGTTGTTGTTGTTGTCGAACGAGAATATATACCCTTTTGAACTGATATGGTTCATTCGTACGTCGTATTCTTGTTTACTTTCTTCTGATTGGATGAAAGAAAGAATCTCATTACATTTAAGGGATGTTTATATACTATTTTCTTCAGTAGGATAGTTTTTCTCAGTGTTGATACGATGACATCTCCCCGCATCTCTACGCTTGTTGTTGATATCTTCACGAGGAGTTTCGTTATTCCCAACGAAGTGTCATTTATATTAAATCGTAAACCGATTGGCGACTGCTACATTGCTAGTATATCCTGCCAGAGGGTCAAATATAATAAGTATTGCATCACTTTATGCAAATAGTTAAAGCGTAAAATCATTTTTCGTGTTTAGAATTGGTATTTTCTGAAAGGAGGTGGAGTCTAAAAAGAGATAAGTCTAAAAACTTTACTTTATTCGTATTTACTCGTTAGGTATTATGATGGTTAGGTATGGTTATGACACATTTTTGATAAATGTTACTGTGTCAATGTAAGATTAACGTTAATATGTTAGAGATATGCTTGGAAAAAGTATGAACAGGTTACGTTTTGTATGTAAAGTTAGTTACTTTACTGATATTAAGTGTGGAACTTTGTTAATGTTAACAGTTTATTATGGCGTAAGATGTGTTAGGTTTCTCGTTGTACATTATTTTCCTAGTTCATATGATGCTATGTTAGCTTTATTAATGTGAAGACATTGTTATGTTAGAGTATATTCGTTGATCAGTATAATTAACCAATGTTGTGAGAAATTTTAGTTAAATGTTACTGTGTCAGTGTAAGAATAACATTAATATGTTAGAGTTATGCTTGAAAAAGTAAGATTAGGTTACGTTTTGCATACCATGTTAGTTGCTTTACTGGTTTTGAGTGTGGAACTTTGTTAATGTTAACAGTTTATTTGTGTGTAAGTTGTGATAGGTTTGTCTTTGTACATTATTTTCTTAGTTCATGTTACGCTATGTTAGCTTTATTGATGTGGAAACTTTGTTACGTTAGCATACTTTCGCTGCTCTGTATGATAATTAACCAATGTTGTGAGAAATTTTAGTTAAATGTTACTGAGTTAGTGTAAGATTAACGTTAATATGTTAGAGTTATGCTTGAAAAAGTAAGATTAGGTTACGTTTTGCATACCATGTTAGTTGCTTTACTGGTGTTAAGTGTGGAACTTTGTTAATGTTGACTGTTTATTCCTGCTTAAGATGTGTTATGTTTGTCTTTGTGCATTATTTTCTTAGTTCAGTTGATGCTATGTTAGCTTTATTGATGTGGAAACGTTGTTACGTTAGCATACTTTCGCTGCTCTGTATGATAATTAACCAATGTTGTGAGAAATTTTAGTTAAATGTTACTGTGTTAGTGTAAGATTAACGTTAATATGTTAGAGTTATGCTTGAAAAAGTTACGTTTTGCATACCATGTTAGTTGCTTTACTGGTGTTAAGTGTGGAACTTTGTTAATGTTGACTGTTTATTCCTGCTTAAGATGTGTTATGTTTGTCTTTGGGCATTATTTTCTTAGTTCAGTTGATGCTATGTTAGCTTTATTAATGTGGAAACTTTATTATGTTAGAGTATATTCGTTGATTAGTATGATAATTAACCAATGTTGTGATAAATTTTTGCTAAATGTTACTGTGTTAGTGTAAGATTAATGTTAATATGTTAGAGTTATGTTAGAAAAGTGTAAGTAGGTTACGTTTTTGTATGCTATATTAGTTACTTTACTGTTGTTAAGTGTGGAACTTTGTTAACGTTTACCGTTTATTCATGTTTAAGATGTGTCAGGTTTGTCATTGTGTATTATATTCTTAGTTTAGATGATGCTAAGTAATCTTTATTAATTTGAAAACTTTGTTACGTTGACATATATTGATTGATCTTTGTATAAAGAACTTGATTTTATGTTATGTTTATCCAAAATGATACTCAAAATGTGACTTGAATCAATAGATCAATAGATCAATAGATCAAGGATGGCCAGGAAGGTGGATGGATGGTGGTTGGATAGTGGTTTGATTTACTGATTAACTGCTTTAGGGTATGTAAAACGTTACAATTTTAGTAAAAATTTGACTTAAATCAATAGATCAATAGATCAATAGATCAATAGATCAATAGATCAATAGATCACAAATGGACAGGAGGGTAGGTTGGGTGGCTTGATTTAGTGATTTACTGCTTTAGGGTATGTAAAACATGACAATTTTAGTAAAAAATTTGACCTTAATCAATAG
>JABUQX010068933.1:57500-77159 GCA_015478945.1 Trachelipus rathkii
CTTCTAGTTCTTTTTTTGGTATGAACCCTTCAACATCGTAGTCTACTTTTTTGGTAAATCTTAAGCAATATATAAATTGTAAGTATTTTAAATAGATATACTCCCCCGGGGTATTCTCTACCAGTGTCGCTCCACTCTCTGCAACAACACCCATACACACTCTGCTTGGTGCTTCTCATCCATGATAGTCCGATCTTCGCTTTATACTTTCTTCGCCCTTGTTCTTTCCAAGGACATAAGTGGCTATGATTACTGCAAATATGTTCGACCAATTTCTAGTTACATCTGCAGGTTTCATTTTCAGGCCCTTGCTTACGTTCCTACTTATAATACACTTTTTGATTCCTGGTATTTTTTGCTTATCTATATGCTAGAAATCTTTCAATATCTTGTGTTTTTTATATACCACTTCACCGTCGTATTGCTTCATTAGGTTTCTGTGAAATACCGCGAGTCTCCTGACTTTACTGTAATTCACATAATAAATCTTTTATTCTGACTTCCATCTCTTCTAGAAATTTACCTCCGTTTCTCATTTTTCTCTTGCCGATATAACTGTCTTCCTACATTACAAAGAATTTAGAATCTCCTTTAAATAACAGTTACGACTTTCTTGCTTCTCCCTATACAGATCTGAATGACCTTATTTATAATATTTGTGTTTGAAACTTTCTTCAAAAAATTTTCAGCCCCCCTGAGCCTTTTTACAGAAACGGTATTTATTCAGCATTTTGACGAAATTAATCATTGCTGTCTTTCATTGGAAATGCTCTAGTTATTGTCCCTTCACCACGAACATGAGGAGCCAAAGTGAATTTATTAATAGTTTTTAGGATGTCTTAAATTGGCGTTTTTTTACTTTTAAATCCCGCAGATTATATTTGCCTTCATCCAATAGTTTCGTATTTGTTCTTGTTTTTTACATTTTAATTCTAACACAATATCAATCATAATTTTCATTTAGTTTTGTGAATAACCTCTAGTTTTGTAGTCTAAAACCAAATTTTCTACACTTCTAAAATTTAACGCTCTTTTTCCTGTCCATCCCGTTAACAAATATTCACTTCCAGACATTTTGACAGAAATTTAGGAACCTGGCTTAAAAGTACGATGTTTCCCAACAATTTTTTAACATTTGAAATTTCTGTTCTCCGAATATTCATTAACCTGTTTTCTCTTACAACGTATTAGTGCATGTTTCCTTTAAAGTCCGTGCTGCCCATTTCTCTCAGCATTCATGCAAGCAGAAGGGCACAATTAGCATTTCATGTGGTTTTCTAGATCACTCATTTGAAATTTGGCTAATTGCCACTCATTACACTAGGTCTCAGAATAAGAGTCGATTATTATCATTCTACACCTGCATGTTTTTATGCGGCAACAGGATTGTGGTCCTTAAATTGAATCTTTTCCTTTTCTTTCGAAAATGCAATATTTCAATTTTGTCTTTTAAAGTCCATTTTTAAATGGATACAACGTTCTTCCGTAATATTCCCTTCACTACGGACATACTTGTTCTTCGAAACCCCCTGTTTTAAACATATAAAAATCATATACTTCTCTAAGAATTAGCCGCTGGCTTTTGCTTCCTCTTAAGAATCATATTAGCACGCAAGAGTTAACGACGATAACTTCCTGTAAGGGAAAGCTACTTAAAAAAAGTACGAATTGTTTAGGGCTGCGAACGGCCCCTCCAGAAAATTGTCAGAGCGCACTCGTGACCAATCTTAATGTTGGTTAATCTTAAAGATTTGGGGGGAGTTTTTTTACTGAGATTTTCTTTCAAAACGCATTTGGAAAAAAACATAGATATATTGTGAGCTCTTTTCATCGACTCTGGAAGCTGAGTCTGTGCCATGTCATTTTCACATCTTGCCTTAAAAGAGTACGCAGGGTCACAGTGTGTAGGCAGCACGTGAATTTATGAAGTTACTCGCTGAACCTGAGTTGTTGCAGGTTAGCCGTGTTTTCGGCTTTGTATGGGTATCTCCGTCTCATATCCGTTACTTTTTTAATATGGAAGTATTCCTGTGTTCTTGCGGCAATACTGTGTCATCCTTGTTTTCTAGGGGACGGTAGCTCGTACATCTCACCTGTCCTTGGGGTCACAGTTCTGTTTGTGAAGCCGGGCATTATATATCCCATGCGTCTTTTCCATGTGATTATCAAACTTATTATTACAGATAGACTTCGTTGTTAAAGTGATCGTGTTATCGCTGACTGGCTCCTTAAGGCTGTGTGTTCGCAGTGCGACGACGCCTTGCATGTCGCATAGGTCACTGTACTGCGCACTTTTTGCTAGTGGCCGCGGGCTGTATGTCAACCGCGTTCAAGAGAGTACGGCCGTACTTTTGCAGTTTTTTTTACGGGCCGGCCATTGTCGTCAAACATTCTCGAGAGAACGTTCGGATACTGTGTTCAGATGTAGCTAGCTTGCTCGGTTTATAGGGCCTCGGTTAGCGAATATCGGGAGTGTTTCGTTTCATAACGCGTTTTGTCTACTTTCTTTTCTCCTTCGTTCGAGAGTCTATTTTTGTAGAACAGAGTTAGACGTATTTCCGGGTGGTTCATTCGTGCATAATTCTTTGTGATCATTTAGGGCTACATTCAAGATTCTGGCAACAGTATTTTAGATAGTTTTGAAATTTTAGATTTATGCGTCATATGGACGTGTCTTAGCGTCGTGGCGCTCTACTCACGTTGCTCTTTTAGGAGATTTTGACGCGTTGGGTTGTTATAATTGTAATGAGTGTCTGCTTTTTCTCCTTAAATAGTTTTGTCCCGCCTCTTTTCATTCTTCATTCCGTGATACCGCTGGGTTATTATCATATCTCTTCTTATGCTCTTTTTGTATACGAGACTGGTTCACTCATGTCTTCCGCGCGTTGAATATAATTTTAGCCACTCACATTCTATATAATGTTTTATATCCGTTGTCCACCGTTTCTCCTTCTTTCCCTGCGCGGCGTATTTTTACCCTTCGCTCACGCCTTACTCTATTTCTCTCCTTCTTCTTCTCTATATATATATGACATTTTCTCTCTTTCCTCATCTATCTACCAAATTTTAGTTAATCTCTCCTCTTCTATACAGTAAGTGATACACTTTGTAATACAATAAAATCTTATAATTATAGTTAATAGCTTCATCTCTATTTGAAATTAGTTTTTCGTTTACATTCTTTCGTTTAAAATTAATTAAGGGAATATACTAAAGGGGAGGTTTCGTGTTTTTGTATTTCTTAATTTTTTTTTTCTCCATGTTCTTTCTTGAAAATTAAAATTCACTATTTCTTGGTCTTACTTTTGTGCGTGTTTTCACATTGAAATGCGCCTTCAAGTTTGAAAAAAAGCGGAGAAAAGCGTATCATTTCTATGTTAATAGTCTTTGTAGTGTTGTCTTAAATTTGATCACTATCATTTTTTTTACAATAACCTTTTTATAATATCCTATGATCTCCCATTATTTGTCTTCTTTTTGTTCATTTGACTCCAAATTGCTTTTGAGCTTTTAAGTTTTTTAATTGCTTGATTCATGTACCTATCATAATAACTTTTTATAGATACTTCTAAAATTACCGCTATTCTTTTTTCTCTTAATAATTTCTTCCACTATATTATTACGCAAATTATGAACATTACTATAAAAGGGTATACTCAGGTAATTATTTTCTCCTTACCTCTTGTCGCTTTTTGGTTGGAAAATTCTCCCAACATACCTTGATCATTTCTTTCTAATATATATTTTGATACAGCATTGAGTTTTTAACGGATCTAATTTTTTTCTAGTCTCTATTTGATAAATATATAAATTTCTATTGTGTTTTCCTCTCCTTTTAGGCACTGAAGCGAAACTATAAAAGCATAAAATCAAGTAGAATTCTGTCCTCTTTTAACTTGTTCTTTTATTGTTCTCGTGTTTTCTTTATCATACTCCTATGACTGCGTTTTTCATTCTCTCATCATCCTGAACAACAAAAACATTTTTACTATCCATTTGTTTTTTTTTTTATATACTTTTATATTTTTCTCAATTACTACTTCCCCCGTGATACCTCGCCCAATTACATCAACACCAAAATTTTTAACTTCTAAAATCACATCTCCTTTTTCTCTTCTGCTATTTTTTTGTACACTGACTAGTCTTTCTTCTATCTCTCCATTGCATTCCTGTCCTTTTTCCTCAATTCTAGAACTCTTAAAAGTATACGATTTTTATTCTCTCTCTTCCTCTCCTCTTCTCTCTATAAATTTGCAAACATTTTTGATCACTAATGATTTATCTTCTTTGTTATAAATATCTTATAAAATTGAGTTCTTCTTATAACAGGTAAGATTTTCCGCCTATTTGAAAAAATAACTTCGTGTTTATGATTGAATATGTGCTTATTTTTTTTTTCAAAAAGTTTCGCAGACTAATACGCCGCTCGAATTCTTTATTTATCCCATCACGTTTTTTAATCCTGCCCTGTGTCCTTAATACATCTGTTGCTTCGACTCCATTTTTTTAATCATGATAATTTACAATCTTATTTTGTTTTTATCTACTACCCTCCTATACATTATTTCAACCATCTTTTGACGGGGTTATTTACCCTTTGCGGCAAATAAAACTGAGTTTTCTTCTTTTGCATTACTCTTCTTGCCACTAAATGTTGTATTACTTCTCCTTTTCTTTTTTCCTCCCTTTCAAATTTTTCTCCAATGTTTCCTTTAAATACTCCTTAATCAATTATTTACTCATCTCCTTAAATTCTTCAACTTTGAAATTATTTGTTAAAATCTTAAAATTGAGTTCTTTTCAATGCATTTCAATCCAGCTTTCTAGTCCATTATTTTTCTGCATTTATAAAGTATTCTGTCCTGATTCCTTTGTCGCCTTCCCTTTCTATCCCTGAATTCCATCTTCTAGCTTATTTTCTTATTCACATTCCTCTTTCTATACTGAGGAACGTCGACCATTAATTTTGTAGTTTTCAATTTTGTTCTTTATATTCACTTGTGGGTCTTATGTGGTTCGTTAGAAATCTTTTTCTTTCTTAAGATTATATATAATATATCTTGATAAATTTTCTTATCTTATTTTGTTATTTAATTTTCTCTTTATTTTCATTTATAGGTGTGCATTGTCCTTCCTTATATATCTTCTTTATACTATTATATTTTCTTTTCATATTATGAATTTCTGTGTTTCATTCACCTTGATTTTATTTTTAACTTATTACTATCATATATTTATTCCACTGAATTTATTTACTATTTTGTTCAAAATTTATTACGTTCTATTTTATGAATTGTTTTCCTCCGATAACCTTCTTTTCTCTTTGTTTTCTTTTCTTTTCTTTATATAATATCTTTTTTTTCCTTTAAATTTCTCTCCTCGACCCTTTATTATCTAATACTCACCATTCTTTCTTTCGTAATATTAGAAAAGCTACTAGTTTCATCTTCTTTATTACTTTTATATTTTTGATTATTTACCTTTTCTTTTTCTTGTTTTCTCTCTTCTTACTCCTTCTCTTTTTTTTCTTATAATATTCTTTTAATTCTTTTCCAGACTGTAGCTTCTTCACTGGTCTAAATTTTATATATTCGAGAACTTTAAATTTTATATTATAACATTCCCAAATTTATTTTTCTTCTTTATATCTTTTCTGTTTCTAATTATTATTTTTTTTTTTCTGCCTAATTTTCTTTTTCATTTCATGCATTTTTATCTTATATATTTTATTCTTACTCTTCTGTTGGAAAAATTAAATATTTGCTAATTCTTTTTAAATACATTTTAACAATTTTTTAAATTTAAGTTTCAGCTATAAGATAAACTCAACTATTACCTTTTGTTTTTCTAATGAAATGTTCTTTTTTTTAATTTATCTTTGTTTCATCTTATTCTTTTAATTCTTTTTATATAAATATATTTCTTTCGTTTACTTTTTGTTTTACATTTTGATTTCTATCTTATATTCTCTTTTTTATCTTTATTTTTTGTTTTCTTTTTTTTATCTAGTTTATTTTCATATTCTATTTTACTTTTTATTTTCATTTTTATTTGTCTAGTTTATTATTTTTTCGGTTCTGTTTAGAAATACATCTGGGTTTCCCTTACTCCTCTATTTAAATTTACAACTTTTATTAACCTCTTCTATACGGCCAGATGATATTTATCTACTTATACATTAACCTGTTTATTCTCACTTTGTTTCTCTTAATTATTTATGCTTCCTATACTCTCTTTATTACGCATATCTTTAAGCATCTATACTTTCTTTATAAATGTCTGTTTAACATCGTTAATTTATCATTTTATATTTTTCCCTTTATTTCTAGAATTCTATTATTTTTTTCATTATTTCCTTTAATGTTTATTTTTATTGATGAAATTTTTATCTTTATTGATGTTAAAATCTTCTATTTCTTTTTTCTTCTTCTTCTATAATATTTTTTAGAGTATTTAACCCTGCCTTGTTATTTCTGAGGGAAGGGATGTATTTGTACTTAAAATTAATATATTCTGTTTCTTTCTTTTTTTTGCTAAATTTTATTATGTTAATCACACTCTCCTTTTTTTCTTTCCTTTCTTACTAATTATATATACTGTATATAAAATTAACTTTATATTTCTAATTTCTTTTTTGTTTTTTTTTATGTGTGTCTTTATATATATATATCTGTGATCGTTATAGTTTTTTTTCCTTTCTTTTTTTTTTTAATTTTACTGATCGTTATTTGTTGTAAAGTACGTAATTATTCAACATGACTGTTTTTTAAGTTTTTTGTTGTTTTTTTCTTATTAAAAATCCTTTTTTATCATATTATATTACTTTTTTTTTATTTTTCGGCTACCCTAGATTTTAATTATCTAGCACTTCATTTTTTTCTTATTCATTTATTTAAATCAAATATAATTTTTTTTCTAAACTACTTCTCCTTTCATATTTCTATATTTTTTCTTCTTTGCTTTTTTTGTTTTACTTTTCTTTTTTATTTCTTATATTTTTCTTTTCTAATTTAACTCCTTACGCAGTCTCATAAATTTTGCAATGATTTTTTTATTTACACAAAGCTACGTTTTTTTCGATGCCCTTCTTGCTTCTTAATTATTTACATGATTATCATCTGTAATATAGTATCTTGTGTGGCTAAACTTTCTTAGAGAAAATGAGCGTAAGTGTTTTTTAAGCGTTGAGTATTTATTTGGCGTTTTGGTCTTTGCATGCGGCTTATTTCCTTGAATTTAATTGTATCCTAGGCACGTTTGCTTTGTAATATCTGGTGTCGTTTTCCATTATGAAGGAGTTGCGTATTGCTTCGTCGACCAAACTGGGTCCTGAGCTACAGGTCATTAGGGCCATGAATGCATGTTGCATCGTATATTGTATCTACAACGTACGTTTGTTTAGGCGTGGTCTTACAAATTTGGAACCGTTTTTTTGGTTTTCTTTTATTTTAAAGTGATTTAATTTCACAGCCTCTTTTAGATTTCGGTACTTATGTTCGTCTTTATTCTATATATAATCCAATATATTATCATTGAGCCTGTTGCTCGAACCTGTGGTTTGGCGGGTGCTTAAATTCATGGTTTTGTGTCAAAAAATTCAATATGGTAGGCTCAGCAGTCACTTTTCATAGACTCTCTATATTGTCTATAATTTGCTTAACCAGGTCTTTTTCAACAAAATTTTCACCATAGTAATCGGGAGCGATGAATCTTAGAGTAACTTGCCTTTTTGTGAAGAGAGTAGTTATTCTTGGTTTTCCTTTGGCAACTTTCTTCCACCTCCTGTCTAACTGATCTCTTTTTTATGCCGATATCTTGTGAGATTTTTTTGTGAGAATTGGCGTCTTGTTCTATATTTATCTTGCGATGTCTTAAAAGGTACTCATTTCTTGGAAGTTGTTCTTACACCTTCCGTTGCGTGGATGATCGCCCTACTCGTCTTGTTATTTTTTTTTTTTCTTTTTTTGCCTTGCGCTCTCTTTCCTCTGGTGTGGGATACGTGGTTGTCAGGCTGGCCTCTTGGATTAGAGAGAGATTAACATCCTGGTGTTGGTTTTCATGTGAAATTTTAATGCTAATTTGTGGGAGGGCTGTTTGGATCTCTTCTATATATACCATCACGATGTCTAGTATATACGCCGTATTAATTTTTTATTACACACGTCCCCAGTTTTTCATTAGTTTCTGTCTCCGTTGCTGGTCCGTTCCTTTCCATTAGACATTCTATTACCTATTCGCTTCCCTTTTTCTCATATTGGGAGGTTACTCTTTCATATATATTTATGTTGTTTCTTTTTTGATTATGTGAGTGTTACGCGCGTCTTCTTGGCACTATTCTCTTTCGTCCTCACTGAACGTTTTCCTCAGAGTATTGGCTTTCTTTGCTTGAAATCTAGCCTCCCTTATTTCTCCTCCTAGACTAGAGTATAAATTCCAACATATACCTTGTTTCATGCTTACCTTCCTACTTCGCTAACGGGTCCTCACTTCTCTTTTTTCCTTTCCCTATAATACACATACTTTTTTCCCGCATTTCACACACAATTGTTATAGAATATACCTACACTTGAAATAATGTAGTTCTTGTGTACATTTCGCCTTGCCGTAGTCCGGTCTCGGTTTTTCATCTTTTTCTTTCGCCCTTTCCTTTTTAACCCATTCTTCCAACCATTTCGCAATTATCTTTGTACTTTCCTGTCGCTAATTATCGGGCCCGCTATTCGGTCTTTTCTAGACCTCGTGTTCCTTCAAACAATTGCGTAAAGGTCCTTTTTTTCCACCCCACCGGAGCCTTCCTATCAACTCAGCATTCCTTGATTATTATATAGTATTAATTAACCTACTCCTTTCTGGTATGTCTTTTCTCCATCTTGAACATCGAAATTTTTCTTTTAGAGACCTTTATCGCTTTTTTTTGACTATATAGTCAGAATTATTAAATTCCTACGTATATTTCTATTTTGCTATTTCATTCTTTTTCCATTTAACTTGTTTCTTTAAATTAATTTTTTCTAAGTTTCCTTCCTTTGTGTTTTTTTTCTTTGTTTACTTTTTGTTCTTATATTAATTTTTCAATTGTACTATTCTGAGTTCTCATTGGTTATTGTTTTCTCCTTACAATACAAACTTCTACTTAATTCCTTTACTTATATTTTTTTTCATTTTATGTTTTTGTTGTTTTTCTTCCACACCCTTGTCCTTTTTAATATATATTGATTTTCTTTATATTTTTATCTTTTATATATTATATATCTTTTCTTTTCCTTTTTTAGCTGTAAAATTTTAATGATCTTTCTGGTTTCTTTTTATTATTGTTTTTTCCTTGTATCCTTATTTATATAAACATTTTCTCATCTTTTATTTACATTACTCCTTTGTATACTATCCTTGTTTTTATTTTATATAGTTAATACTTGTATTTTATTATTTACTCTCTCTGTTCTATATTTTTATCTATCATACGTGTCATCTCTCGCTTCGATAATTTGTTAATTCTCTATTTTTGGTTTAAAGTTTCTACTATAAATTAATGAGTTTTTATACGGTATTTTTTTCTAAGGCCCTATTTTGGATCATTTTCAAGACATTCACTCTTGTTGTTTTTTTCTTTTATGAGGTATTGTTGCTCTATTTTTCTCAGGAGCTTAAGCTCGTTGTAGGCTCATGAATAAGTGAATTTGTTTTATTTATATTTTTGTAGGTCCTTGTTTTATAGTTTTACGAGTGCTGTCTTAAGTTGGGTTGCGACTTCGGGAGTGGGGTGTTGTTTTACTTTAGTGTATTATATTGTGTGTTATTATTGTACTATTTTAATTTCATACTAATGATTGTTTGTATTTATAATTTGTCTATGTCTATACAGCTGTTAGCTTCACTTTATTATTTCCTTATGTTTTGTGAAGACCATCGATTTTCAAATTAAATTTTCTTTGAAAATGTTATTTGATTACACTTTCATCTTTTCTTTTTCTTATAATTTTCTCTGCTTTTTCTTTTAGCCGCTTTTTGTTGAATTGTGTACTATACCTTATTCTTTTTTTTCTTCTTCTTTTTTTCTTCTTTTGTTTCAATCTTACTGCTCAGCAAATTTGTTAAAAAATATTTTGTCAAACCAATTTCCTCATATTTAACATATGTTTATTTTCTTGCCTTCCATTACTTTTATTTTTTAAAGTCTTTTCTTACTTTTCTCTCTTCTTTTCTTTTCTTCCTTGTAATTATTACAATTTCTTATTTTTAATTCTCTCTCTTGTCTACTATCTCTCTTTTCTTATTTCATATAAAACCTTTAATTTCTTACTTTTCCTCTTAAATAAAATTTTAACTGCAGTATCTTGTCTTTCTCTATAAACCTTTAATACTTTTGGAGTTTTCTTATTTTTATCTAAATTTAACTTGTTAATTTAACACTGATACAGCTAAGCACAAAAACAATATATGTTTTGAATTCATTTTTCCATTATATAAGTAACTATAATAGATTATTCAAAATTTCGAATATGAAACTTCTTTATGCATTAGTAGTATTATAGTTGTTATTAGAGTAAAGATTAATCGCTTCCAATATTGGTTATAGTTCTATGCTTTACTGTACATGAGTTATTCTTTCATTCATTTAGCTTAGTACAGCTCGGTATTTTATATTGTTCTTATTGTGTTCCTTATAATATTTATTATGTCTTTTATTATGTATCTTTATTCTTTTTATTTTCATCTAGCTTAATTCTAATTATATAGTGTTAGGATTTTAAGTATCTTTTTGATTTTTCAGTCAATATGATATTCCTATATTTATATAATACTTCATTCTTATATTTATAAACTTATTTATTTGTTTACTTAATTCATGCTTTGGGTTATTGCTCAGAAGGATATGTGATTGCTGATGCCTGTGTTTTTTTATTATCAGATAAGGCTGCAGTTTATTACTTGGTTGTATTCCTTCCAGTAATGGTGGCGCATAATCTATTACTTATTGTTATTTACTTATATACTTATTTATTCTTTTCTTCTTATTCCTTCATTACTCTCTCTTTTTTTTTTTTATCTCTATACTATTCATATTATTTTCTTAGTTAATTTGCTCTCGGCTTTTTCCTTGTACTCATTATATATCTTATTAATCTATACTTCTGTGTTATTGCATTTTTCTCCTCCCACCTTAATTTCATTAATTAGGAGAAAACTCATTATCAGTATTCTTTTCTTTTTTCCCTCTGTGTTCTTCATTTGTACTTCATTGCTTCTTAGTTTCTGGGTTTTCACCCTTCATTTTAGTGGCATATTTTCTTCTTTCCTGTTTTCGGGTTTCCTCCCGGCTCACCCATGCCCACACTTGTTACATACACTTTTCCATCTTCGCGAGGTCTCCTGCTTTTTCGGTTTTTTACCTCTTTGCTGCTATATTTTTTTGTCTTCATAACCTATTATTTAATACCCTCTATTACTCATGTGACGTATTTTCCCTTAACTTGTTAGTTTATGCTGGTATGTTTTTTCCTCGTATGCCCATACCAACTTTGGAGCAATTTGATATAATTATTTCTGTGTTCTTTCACCTTTTTTTGTATCTATTAATTGCAATTTCAACTATTATATCATGTCATTACAGAATAAATGACTTGTATATTTTCTGTTTCTTTGCTCATCTTTTCCTTATTTTAATTGCCGTTCTTTGTTCTTTATCATTAACCTTTTGCTTCCATTGTCACTCTTGCTAGGTTTTTTCCCTTTTAATTCCTTCAGTAACTATTTCATCACAGTTTAAAATTCTTTCTCTTCTTACATTCGTTGTTGTTATCGTTCTTCCTTTATTTCTTCTTATTCCTTTCTTCTTATTATATGTTCTTTCTTTGTTTACTTATTTCTACTCTTATCTTTAATTATTTCTGCCCCTCTTAATTCATCGCGTCCCTTTCTTATCTTTCTTGTTCTTCTTAATGTCTTTGTTAATATCTTTTCTTCTTCCTTCTTCTTTTCTGTTCTTATTTATATTTTCAAACGTATCGAATTATCGATTCATTCTCTTTATTTTATTTCTGTTCAAATTCTTACCTTACCTATACAACTTATTTCTTCTTCCCGGCTTATTCTTCTTTGTGTCCACTTTCTTTTATTTCCATTCCTTCTTCCCTTCTTCTTCTCTCTCTCAAATCCTTCCTTTTTTTTCTTAACTCCTTTTTTTACTTTATCTTCTTTCTTTCTTCTCATTATTCATCTTAATCTCTATAAAGTGAAAGGGGTTGCATTCTTTCAATACTTCTTAGGTTACTGCCGTTTTCTGTTTTCTTCTTCATTCATTCCTTTTCTTCTTCGACTCTTCTCTTGCTATCTCTCTCTCTTATATGTACGTCCTTTTCTTCTTAGATTTTCTCCTTTTCTTACTATCATTCTACTCTTCTTCGAGCTATATCTCTCGCACTTATCGTTCCAGCAAGCCCACGTGTGTGAGTTTTTCCGCCATGGTCTGGTGATATACTCTACTCCTGCTCTACTTATCGACATTGCCGAGTTCTTCACTCTATATGCGATCCGGATCGCTTTATATTTTTTTTTTTTTTTTTTTCAGGCCTTCTCTGTAATATTATCACTCACTTATACATCGATCCCCCTAAATTCGTGTCCTTTCATTGTAAATGCTTCATTTTTCATACTCTCCACTAATGCTCCCGGTGTGCACCTTTTTCTTATGTATATTCACTTTTGCTACTTACATTTTTTTTTTGCTCATTTTTATCTCCATGGATTCGTCTTGTTTCTAAGGGTGCACTGTCTCTTTTATTAGCTTTGAGCTCTCTTTTGGATTCTTATTCGTTTTTTTATTCCCAGCACCTCATATTTCATGTTTCTTCTCGTTGAATTACGTTCTTTTCTTCCGAATTTGTTTGTTTTCTTCTTACATTTCTTTCCTTCATCCGTATTCCTGTGTTATTTGTTATCTGTAGTTGATTTTTCCCTCCGTTATCATTCATTTTCGTCCCTTATTATGTGTCCCCCTTTGCTCCCGCCTCGTCCCCTCCATTGCTTTTCTTTCACCGTCCTTCCTTTCACGCGGATCACAACTCTTAATTCTCCAACTTATCAATGCTTTAGGCTTCTTTTCTGGACCTCAAACCTGTTTTGAATATAAAAAATTAGTTGTAAGTATACCCCGCACGATAATCTTCACCTTCTTATACCGCCCTTAAACTTTACGCGCCTGTGGGCCGCCCTTTTTGTTCTCTCACCACTTCCCGTCCTTCCCTTTCCTTAACTTCTTCCTAGCTCAATGTTTTTCATTCTCTTCTTGCACCTTTTATCTTTGTTACCTTTTATTCTGACAAACTTCCTTTTCACGTTTCCGCGCCCATACTCTCTGCCTAACATTCAAGTATCGACCCTATTTTCTCCCTTCTTACATTTCTTTTCTCACCATCCTCTACTCTCTTGAGAGACTTTTGATATAGTTTCTGTAAGAGTTCATTTATTATATATTCGTAGTCTCTCCGTTCTCCTCGTCTTTCCTAACGTCCCTTCTGTGGGCCTACCGTATTCGGTTCTGTAATGCATTCTGCCTTGTAGCCAATAAAAAATCCAGCCATGCCCCTTTTGCGGTTCTGTTTCATCTTGAAATGCCCTATTCTCAAAAAACCGCTCTCGTCAAACTTAAGTGAATTTCACCTTACAATCGCTTTCTTATTGTCTCTTTATAGTGTGCTTGGTGAATGATTTAACTTCTTTCCCCGGCGGGTTATTTTAAAAATTACCTAATGACTCCAATCTCTTGTGGTTGCTGTGTTTTTTTTATATTCATCCAAATTTTTAGTAACAATTGTGAAATAATCTCCTTTGTTTTTATTTTTGTGCCATACTCCTCAATTTTTACATTATAACTTGTAATATTACGTGCTTTTCTTTCCTCTCTTTTCTTCCAGCTTTTAATAATAAATTTTTTTCTACCCTTATATGCTTTTTCACTACACGCGCTGCGCGTAACGCTTCCCTATCGCTCCAATTCACTCGCGTTGATGCGTTTTGGTTCCTCCCGCCTCTCTTCTTTCATGCTGCTTCTCTTCCTAATCTGCCGCTTATCTCTTTCCAGGTTTTCTTTTGCCTCCTTTTTTACTCTTGCTCGTGTTCCGTCCTCTCTGTCTTTCCCTGCGTCTTTTCCTTTCTCTTCCTGTGTCTTTCTCGTGGTTGTCGCCCTCCTCCTGGTTTTGTCTCTTTTTTCTTGCGCCCCGGGATCCTTTCCCCGCATCCCTTTCCAACGTCTTCCCTTTCCTCTTTTTTTTTGTCCAGTTCGGTTTCTCCTTGCCTTTCTTCTCCTCCCGTTCACCCCCCTTATCTCATCTCCCTAAGCTCACTCCTCCTCTATCCTCTCCCGTTTTTAACTTCCCGGTTGTGGGTCGGTCCTCTTTGGCTCCTTTTCCAACATTGCTAAAGCCGGCTCCCACTCTGCTCCCGCTCCATCCCCCCTTAGCAAATTCTGTTTCCGCTTCCGCCCCCACCTTTTTTTTCTCCTGTTCTGATTGGCCGGCTCCCCAAACTTGGGCTCGCAGTCCTGGTTTTTATGTTGTCTGTTCATGTTATCTTTTTTTAAATGACTAATACAAATGAGGAGAGAGAGGAGAGAAGGAGAAGAGAGAGAGCGAGAGGGGCGAGAGAGCGAGAGAGAGAGGAGGGGAGAGAGAAGAGAGAAAGAGAGAGAGATGAGAAGAGTAGTAGGTGAGAGAGAGAGAGAGAGTAGAGAGAGAGGGGAGAGAGAGAGAGAAGAGAGCGAGAAGAGAGAGACGAATTTTTGAGCAATCGTCTGATCCCTTTGCGTTCTTTCATTAATTTGCCAGTTCATTCATATGTAGGGTATAACATTTTGCTATTATATTTATTATTATTATTATTTTTTATTGATTATATTCATTATTTTATTTTTATTTATTATTATTATTATATATATTATTATTACTGCATAAGTAGTAGTAGTAATTAGTAATAGTAAGTGAGTAGGTAGTAGTTAGTATAGGTAGTAGTAGTAGTAGTAGTAGTAGTGTGAGTAGGAATGATGGTAACTAGTTAGCAGTTGAACATATTGTAGTTACAATTTTTCTTAAGTACACTAAAGCTACTGGGTATCGAATTATAAGTTAAATACGTTATCAGTAAAGTGTTTGAAGTGATTTATGTTGCGGTGCGGTGCGTGCAGGTGAACCGGGTGGCGGTGTGGTGCGGTGCGTTTGCACGAAAGAATCTGGATTAACGATACGCTGCGTGGATTTTTAGAAGATTCCAGCGATTTCTTTGAATATTTTCTTTTCGGTGGCGCTCTTTGTAATGGGTTTCGCCGAGCAATATCAAAATTTTTCTCGACGCCGCGCATACTAAAGTATTTGCCATACCGCACCGCACCGCACCACACCGCACCGCACCGCACCGCACCGCACAGGAACTCTATTTTCCAATGCGCATCGCGCCCCTCACCGCATCACGCACCACACAGCGCCTTTATAATTTTAAAATCATATCGCACTCGGAACTGGAATTGTGTGCCGCCCGCACCAAAAAAGGGACCAACATTTTTCTGCAGCACCACACCGCAACGCACCAACCACTGCACCGCACCGCACTCCGCCCGCTGCGTCGGACAACCATAATCGGATGTAAGCAAATATTAGCTGACATAAAAACAAGTGAAAATATATGTTATTATAAAATGTAATTGATTAATTAATTAATTACTTAAATAATTAGTTAATTAAATAATTAATCAATCGATTAATTGATTACTTGATTAATTAATTAAGTAATGAATTCATTAAGTAATGTATTAATTATTTAATTAATTGATTGAATAATTAATTACTTTATTAATTAACTAATTAATTAATTAATATTAGAAAACCATAGGTGGGAAAATAAGATAAAATTTGTATGCAAACAAGATATTTAAAAGACTTTGGCGGTAACCATCATTAGCATTACTGTATTTAATATATTGGAACTAACGAAAATACGAATAATTAATAAATAAATAAATAAATTAATAGATTAATTAATAAATAAAGTAATCTGTTTTATTTAAAAATCATTTTTGATCAGAAAAAGCCAAAATAATTACACTTAATAATTTATTCATAAATGATATTAATTGAAATTAAGGTTTGTTTATATCACGTGACTATTCCAGATTCGCTGCAGCCAATATTAAAATTAGAATTTTTTGGGATGTAAATCTCGCTGCAGCGAGATTGAAGGTCGATTAAGCCGGATTTAAATATCTTAATTCGTGGGACTTTTCGATTGAAAGTATATTTAACGTGGAACGGTGCCCAAGTATGCACAATATAAAATATACACAAATATAAAAAATGAGTATACACAATATAAAGTATACACAGATATAATGACAAATACACAAATATAAAAAATGACAAATACACAAATATAAAAAAATGGCAAATATTAAAAATGGCAAATACTTAAATCGGAAAAAATTAGTGATACACAGATATAAAAAATGAGAAACAAAACACAAACATAAAAAATGAAAACCAATAATACCTTCTGGATTTTTAGGAGTAAAGTCGATGGTTCTAGTTTTAGATCTCATATATTCTCCTGAACCATCAATCCAAACGTAAGTCGCTTGACACTTTCCATCTGGGATTTCAATACGGAGATATCTTTCTAGAAATTGCTTGTGGAATTTTCCTCTGTCGCTCCCCATCTTGAAGTAATTAAATTCAAATTTTAGGGATTAATCTTTTCTTTTTAACAGTTATTTTCTTTTCTCTTTGACTTTTACTTTGAATATAACATTTCTTTCAGTGACTAAAATGCTTAATTATTGCTAAGAAAGCCGCACCATTCTGATATAATGTCTAAATAAGACTAAACTTCATTTGGCACTAAAATTGAAAGGAGTTATATCATCTGCCTTGGTAATAGGTCAATGTACTTTCCGAAAACTCGTTCAAACAAGATGCCAAGTCGGTTGCTAAAGACGCATTTACCTGAATAAATTCTTAGAAGTAGTTGCCTGATAAGAGGATTTTGGCACAGTGTCATGTAGGTATCGAGGTCGTTTTTGGCAATGTCTGAGAATGACTTTCATAATGACATTGAATCACAAGCTCAAGTTCTTATAATAACCCAATTAAATTCATCATTTTATGTATTTATGAGTGCGTCTATATTTAACTTCTCTATTAAGAATAAGAAAAAAAATTGAGCAAATAATTAATACTTCCTAATCCAATAATAGAACTAAAAAGAACATTTTTTGCAATATAAAATATATATAATTAGCAATAAAAGTTATACTAGTTGGACTATTACTAATACTATTTCTATTACTACTACTACTACCACTGCTATCACATCTATTACCACTACTGTTGCCACGACTAAAATAATAATGAATTATTATCTAACTTAAAAAAAAAAAAAAAAAAAATAATAATATAATTTAATATAATAATATAATAATATATAATATATATATATATATATATATATTAAATGATAATAATATAATCATATATATATATATAATTAATAAAAATGATGCACTATGATAATTCCAAGGCTGTGATATCAATATGATAATAATATATAATATAATAATATAATATATAATAATATAATATATAATAATAATAATATAATAATAATATATAATATATATTCATTTATAGTTTAGGTGTTTTTTTATTACTATTTAGGTCTTGACTCATTTTTTGAAATGGGGGAGATCTCCTTAAAAATTTGTTTTCTTCTAAAGTATATTTCTAAGCATAAGCACACACTCACTCACGCTCGTACACAATCATTCTCTCACCATACACAAACACATACAAAATAATTTACAAGAACCAGTGTATACCTACATTCATCCTACGAGATGAAGGTATAGAATAACAGGCATAAATTGGACTCTTTAGATGTAATAGTGGGTTGAGCATAAATACATTGAAAGAAAAAAAACTAAATTAATTGGGTGGAAATGAAGGAACATTGATTCTAATAATGGACAACGTGTAGCAAAAGGCAAGTGATTACCTCCACGAAATATGACATCAACTTGAGAGAACGGAATACGGCTTTAATGGAAAAAAAAATTAAGAAATAGCAAAATTGTGAGGAAACTTATAAAAAGCAAGAAAGTGAGCGGATGTAGAAGAATGGCAAACTTTCAAATATTTTTACAATATAATTTTTAATATGCAAAAGCTTGTATGAAAAGTGAAAGAAATTTAATTGAAAACCGGATTTTTAATTTTGTTTATTAAACTTACTTATCCTACAGATATAGAGATTGCCACCGGCTCCTTCTGAATGCTTCTTGAACCAGTTAATTTTAAGGAACCAGTCCTTATGCTGTGATAAGATTCTTTCATCATTTAATTTTAAAGATCCTTTTTTCAATTACCTCTACAGATTTTCCTTTGTTGACAAAACTTTTGTTTAGTACCTTTTCTAAAAAATATTGGTGTTGTCTATTTTCTTCCCATTCTTCTACATCCGCTCACTTTCTTGCTTTTTATAAGTTTCCTTCACAATTTTGCTATTTTCTTAATTTTTTTTTCCATTAAAGCCATTCCGTTCTCTCAAGTTGATGTCATATTTCGTGGAGGTAATCACTTGCCTTTTTGCTATCGACGTTGTTCCATTATTAGAATCTTAATGTTCCTTCATCCACCCAATTAATTTAGTTTTTTTTCTTTCAATGTATTATGCTACACCCACTATTACATTCTTAAGCGTCCAATTTATGCTTGTTATTCTATACCTCCATCTCGTAGGATGTATGTAGGTATACACTGGTTCTTGTAAATTATTTTGTATGTGTTTGTGTATGGGTGTGAGAGAATGATTGTGTACGAGCGTGAGTGAGTGTGTGCTTGCGCAAGTTTATTTTTGACTTTAGGAGAAACAATATTTTCTACGTAGTATTTCTCGTAACCCAATTCATAACATAAATAGTAATAAAACACTAACTATAATGAATTTATTATTTTATTATTATTATTATTATTATTATTATTATTATTATTTTTATATATTTTATATTATTATTAATTATTTATTTTTATTATTATTATTATTATTATTATTATTATTATTATTATTATTATTATTATTATTATTATTATTATTATTATTATTATTATTATTATTATTATTATTATTATTATTTATTTAAGTATTATATTATATTATTATTATTATTCTTATTATCTATTTTGATTATTAATTATTTTATATTTTTTTTTTTTTTTTTTTTTTTTAAGTAGTAGCAATTATCTTATTATTGTTTGTCCGTGGCAACAGTAGTGGTTAATTAGATGTGTTGGTAGTTTTAGAGTAATAGTAGTAAATAGAATAGTATTAGTAATAGTTCATCTAGTATTACTTTTATTGTAATTATTATTTTTATATTGCAAAAACTGTTTTTTAGTTTATTTTGGATGTCGGAGTTTTTTTTTTTTTTGCCTCAATTTTTTTTTTCTTTCTTAATCGAGAAGTTAATTATAGAGGCGTGACAAATTAATGTCATGAAATGATGACCTGATTTAATTGGGTTATTATAAGAATTTGCGCTTGTGATTCAATGTCATTATGAAAGTCATTCTCAGACATTGCCAAAAACGACCTCGATACCTACATGACACTGTGCCAAAAGTT
>JABUQX010068934.1:0-25610 GCA_015478945.1 Trachelipus rathkii
CGGTATAAAGTCTGTCAAGCCCGAAAACAAAATTATAGAATATATATATAATTGAATGGCATTTGAAACAATGCTGTTTAATTAATATTGGAAATTTCTATTTATTATAAATAAAACAAATAAATTATTTTATTTTGATGGTTATTATTAAAATAGATTATTGACAGTGTTCACTGAAATATTTATCATAGCCATTAATATGAAAAGTTTATATAAATGAGAGATGAAAAGAAGGAAAAAGTAAATTAAATGAAACTCGTGAATAATAACTCAGTAAATAGTTCTATAAATCTTATTGAAAGAATCACAGCTCGAACCAAGTCATCTGTTCTTAAGAGTGTAAAGTAAAATAGAGGTATAATTATTAATTTCTCACATCTGATGATCTATCTTAATGAGAATTCACATTGTCACAATATAGGCTTACTATGAACTATGTAAGGAAGATAAGCTTCCAAGATTTGGGTATTCTGATTGAGAAGCGGATACGATAATAGACCTATTTCATATTTCACGTCCAGCCTATATAATAAAATAAGCTATGATTTTCTTGTCATTAGCTGTCTAGCGATATATGTGTAAGATAGAAATTATAGTTTGGTTACATTATATGTATTATATATATATCATTATATATATAATATATATATATCTAATATATATATATATATGGCTATTTATAAGTGGTGGACCTCCAGGAGCGAAAATCAATTAATTAATTATCGTTATTTTAATAATTTTTGGGTAAATATACTATCAATTCTAAAAATTACTTATGGGTATAATATACTCACTACCTATAACTTTTACTTAAATCTCCTAACTTAACCTAACTATAACCTAACCTAACCTAACCTAACCTATAACTTAACCTAACCTAACAACCTTAAATATTTTGAATGTTTCTTCCATTGTTCATAATATTATACGAGGAGTCTATAACCCACTTATAATATAATGTCTCTATATATATATATATACTATATTTATATATATATCTTAATATCTATATATATATAGTAATATTAATATATATATTTATATATATTATATATATATATATATTTAATATAAATATTATATATACAGTAATTATATAATAGTATATATAATATTATATATATATATATATATATATAATATATAAAGTAATATAAGGAATATATATATAATATAATTATATACTAATATATATATATATATATACTATATATATATATATATTTAATATATATATATAATCTATATCATATCTATATATATGGGTCGTTTGAGCTCACCAAGCTTCCAAGCTAGTGAGGTAGGTATACAAGGCTAATGAGATAATATTTATATAGATGACACTATATATATATATATATATTAATATATATTAATATATATATATATATTTAATATATATATATATATATAATATATATATAACTATATATATATAGTAATATATATATACTATATAAATATATATATATATATATAATAATGATATATATAATTATTCATTATATTATTATTAATTATTTTATTAATTATAATTATTATTATATATATAATTATTTAATTATTTCATTATTATATATTATTATTATTATTATTATTATTGAATTTATTGATAACGTTATTAAAATATTTCAGAAAATAACTATATCCTTAAATATATTATGAATAATAAAATAATAATAATAAATAAAAATAATATCAAATCATAATATAATAATAATAATATTATATTAATAATAATAATTATAATAATTTATAATATAATATATAATAATATATAATAATTAAATTATAATAAATAAATAGATAATAATTAAATATAATTAAAATTAATTATTATTGATTATTATTAATTAATTGATTAATAAATATATGTCTTATGATTTATTAAAGCAATATTGATAAACTCATTTTTATGTATGTGATTAATTAATTTTAATTATTGATATATTATATGATAATATTATACTTATATTATTTCAATTAAAATATGATTATTATTATTATTTTTAATAATAATACAAATTAACATAAATAAGTAAATCTAAGTTAATAAATATATACCATCAAAATTAATATTAAATAATAATATAATAATAATAATAATAATATAGGAATTTAACATCAGTCAATATTATAATCTGAATATTATTAATTAAAAAAGTATATTATTATTATTTTCATTATGGATTTATTATTATGGCAAATGTAGGATCGCTCATATGACACCTCGAGCATTTTTGATGGTATATATACAATTTATTCATCATATTTGTAGACCCTCCCTAGCCATTATTTTGTATATATTTCTCTCTATATCTATTCATTTTTATTACCGTATTTTTATCTTTTATTTATGTATCTGCGTATCGTGTACTCTTTAGTATACTGTATTTTGTATCTATGTAGATCTAGTATACTTTTGATGTATTCTGTAGTAGTAATCTTTTAATATATATTATTTGTGTATTCTAGTACTCTTGTACTGTTTGTTAGTGGTGCAACGGTTTAGATAACGATTGTTTGTATTAGTGTGTTGATATATATGAGTATTTTTTGTTATCTGTAATTCCTCGACGTAAGGTAATAGTGTTGACTCGTTGTACTTTTATGTAATGGTATAATTTCAATCAATGATTTGATTATGTTTACTATATTTTATTTTTATTTTTACAGTTTTGTTATCTCTTTTTCTATATTAAATGATGATGCCCTGGCACGCTCTTCTTCTTCTTATATTTGTCACTTTCTAAGTGAGTAATTTCCATATTATTTTATAGATAGATATAAAGCTCTTATTTGTATCTCTTTAACTCTCATGTGAGATTTGTGTATGTGAGATTAGTTATTTGTAGAATTGTAGATAAGTTGTGAGTTGAAGATTATTATTGTTCAGAATTTTATTTGCAGTTAATAATAATTGAATATTTAGTAGTAGTAGTATATTATTATTTTTTATATCGTTGAGTTGTATTTATTCAATATAAATAAGGAGTGCTATTTCATATTATAGAGTATTCGGCTAAGATACGTGTAGTATTTGTAAGCGATAATAAAGCTTCTCTGATGCGGTGAGTTTGTCGTGCTAGAGATAGGCATCGGGATGCTGGTGAGACGCTGCGGGGAGTCGCGCGCAGCTGGGTACCAAATCATCTTCGTGTGGTTCATTAAAAATGACTCTTGGAGTCGGGAGTCGGTTGTTTTAAAATCGACTCTGGGATTCGGAGTCGGGAGTCGATCTATTTTTTTCTCGACTCCCCATTAGATCAACGTCGCAGTTGCGTACACTGGAATATATGATATTGATTAGCTTAGCTTTATAAAACTTCATGTGTATTTTTTTATTTTCATCTTATTCAAGATGCTATCTACCATTAAATTCACCACAATTTTGAATGGTGCTGAGAGGTTTTTTAACTGATATCTAACAAGGTCTTTGGATTTAGGAGAGCATTTATACAACTGGCTCTAAGAACATTGCAGAGATATTATTCGCGATTAAAATATCATAATGCCATTGATGTAATGAACGACTTACATACTAACGCTGCTGATGCTAATTAAAAACTACATCTTTTTCTGTGGATCAGGTATATATAATATATATCTATTATATCTTCAATGAGAATAAGTGATATTATAATTAGCTTTAGTCATCATTTCAGTACAAGTGCTCCTCACTTATAAAGCAATATTAGTCTAAGATGCACACGTTGTAGTTGTTCAGTATATATATTAGCCTATCTGGTCTGGCATAGGACTTGGGATTTATTTGGCATTAATTTTCTTCTCAGACCGACTTCACTGCAGAAAAAAGTAATAATTGTCCTTATTATATATATAGTTCTAACATGTATTTGTCGGAATTTTATCTCTTATGAGTATTATATAATATCTTAGTGTTAAAATTTCATTTGGGCTTACTCATAGATCGATTTTATTTTGTGTGAAGAGTCAAATGAAAGAACAATGTCATTTTTTCATTACATTATCTTTACGTCATTCATTGTGACTTTAGTCACTTACCGCTCTAATTATTAGCCAGTAACATCGTAGTAACTCAATATATATAGCTCATCAATTCGAAACCCTGAAAGGCCAAACTGTCAAATTTCTTTATACTCGGGATCTAGTCAGTTTCTGTTCGTGACAATTAATATTCTGTTTTTGCGCAATGTCTGTGTTGTTTGCGCAGATGGATTTTAGGTCACGCGCTCAAAATGACGCCGCGCGCTGTTCAAGTATCTACACTATAAGCCCGTCATGTAAACTGTCTGCCTAAGCGGTTAAGAGGGCCTGCACTTTAGAAGTCTATTCGGACTGCTTTTGTGCAGATAACGCGCAGAGACCTCTATTTGCGCTTATAGTAATAATGTAAGCACTTTCATTCCATGGAATAAAATATGCGTGAGTTTACTCAAGGTTATATCATGTACACTGCATAAGGAAGGTAATGAGAAAGCGATAGGGACAAATCTTAGGTGCGGGGGATCGTATTGACTATCGAATGAAATTAAAGCTGTTACGCTTTAATAGTAGGGACATAAGGACCAAAGAAAAAAGAAAAACGTATTTTATATGATGAATTGTCATTTCAGATCGCAATTTTGATATAGCAGAATCTTCAATATGGGTAATATGTGATGCTACGTATTTAATTCCCGCTATCTATATCAACATGACATGGTGGTTTTCTTGCTAAAGTGTAACTGAAATGGCAATCCACGGTTGCACATTAGGTCCTAAATCGTGTATCTAAGTAATGTCGTAATTATTATATATATAGCTATCTATAGGCACAAATCTTATGCTCAATAACATACTTCACTATTACGTATTATCAAAGTAAAGCTTACCTATTATACTCTGAAAGTATAGTAGCTGAGAAATACTGATTTATATATTATTATATTTTTAACCTTAAATGAAAAATGTATGTGTGCATGTGTACCATATTATTATGAGTATATAATATTTTTATTAATTATTCTTATTATGATATCTCTCGAAAATGACTGGTTTAATATTATTTGGATGTCTTATACGGGCTCAATACTATGATCTAGTACGGGAAATCAAATATCTACTAGACTTACTAATAAACAGGCTAATTTTATTAGTAGTACGCACTTATATATATAATATTATATACTAATATACTATCATGTAGTTTGTATTTGTCGCAGACAATGACATAGAGCTAGACCACGAATGAAACAGTCTATAGATAATTAAGATGAATTAAGTTAAGAAAGGCTCCACTCTATTAATATATGGTGAAATTCACATGACTCGAGAGGAGAATAACAGACTTCTCCGCTCAATTTTTAACTAGCCGGACAACTTACTCTGATGATATGTAGTGTGAGGCTTGGAGATAATATTATATCATACCCGCTAGAAATATCTTTGAATGAGATGCTTACATGTCATTGTAATAGTGAAACTCTCCCTTAGGTATAATAGTATATGATACAGCCACAAAACAACTAGGTAGAGAAATATAACTGACTAAATCGCACTTCAAATTTGACATGAAATATTTTTAGCTAAAAAAAAAAAAACATATAAAATAATACAATAAATACTCAAAATTGAATTAAGGAAACTTTTATTATCTTAGAAATTTTTGTGGTCTCCACCTACGTTCCGATATATATATATGCTTGTAAGATCTTTATCTAAAGAGAAGAAAATCTGATAGGACGGAATAGTACCACAAACTCACCATAAGTTTAAGCTATATACACACAGGTTTATTGAGGAATCATACTTTTCTTGCAATCTCTCTTTTTCCTTTCTTCTATACAATCAAAAATATTTGAAAAGTCAAATCACGATTAAGAATAGATTTATATGTTGTAATTTTTGTTTTCTTTATATTTTTTTTTTTTTTTTTTTTCTTTCGTTTTTTTTTTTCTTTTTTAATCACTGCTCACACACGTCAAAAAAGTGGTCCGATTATCTATTACTAGTGCTATCTGTATTTCATAAATCTTATAGAATATATATATAACTATGAATATGTTACTCGATAATTCTGGTATACGCTAGTCAATATATATTCTTGTATTCATTCTAGTCTGAGGTGCTTATGAGGCCTGTATATTAGGGTAGGTGGGGTTATCCTTATCATTCTCAATTATATAGTCACCGAAATATAATTAGCGTAAAGATATTAGAGTATATAAATAGTGTGAATTTAGCCTATACTATAGTAATATATATGTATTATATATTATATATATATCGTACATTATATGTTGTATAGTTATTATAGTTGATATACTATTATATATAATTATTAGTTAATTCATATCTTCGTTATTCCATATACATACTATAGTCAGTAAAATATATATATAACTCACTAATTTATTATTATAATCAGTGAAATACAATAACTTTTTAGTGATTCATTTTCTTAAATTAATTAATTGTAAGGACCCATGAGAATATTAAAATACCACTTAGACGGATTAAAAACGAGAATGGTGCTCAAATTAAAAGGTGACTTAAGTTTAATTATAAATCCTTAGTAGAACTTAAGAGATCGGAATTAATGAGCTTAATTAAAAGAGTTTATAAAACTCATAGGACTAATCTAATCAATAGAATAATAACGTTCTTAAGGTATATTGTTGGTATCGATTATATAGTATTTTTATTTATTTTTTTACTATATAAGAGAATAAAGATTAATTAATTTAATATAAATGAAAAAGATTGATTTATTAAAAGCCCTTCTCCGTTTTAATTCATTTAAGTTCTTTATAAAATCAATCTATTATCGTTTATATATAATATAAATTAATCTTTTCGTTATAAAAAAAAAAAACTAAAAAAAATCGTTTGAAACAATAACCTTAAATAATGTTTTCCATCGATTAGATGTCCTATGTTTTAACTTTTTAATTAAGCTCAATTTCCGATCTATAAAGTTAGCTCTTAATTGATTTTTATATATCAACTAATATACACTTTAATGAAACCATTCTCCGTTTTAATTTCCTCTCTAAGTGTTTTTTAATAAATCAATCTCTCTCGCTGATATCACTAATTACAAAAGGATAAATAAGAAACACACATCTAATCTTTAATGAACTAAATATTCCATTACGGCCACAAGGGTTGCTACACTTTTTCATATATAATTATAAATATATTATATATATATTAATATATAATATATATATTTATATAATATATAATATATTTATAATTAATATAATATATAATATATAATATAATATTAATATTAATATATAGATATATTAATAATATGTATTTATTGTAAGTAAATATTACATTATTTTGTAATGATGTCATTGCATAGATAATATCTATATATATTAATCATATATTTATATATATATATATATATATAATGACATTATTCAGTACTAATCTTTTCTCATATATACGCACAATATATTTTCGTGTAGAAAAAAGAAGAAAATTTTAAATGGAGAGGGTACCCCTAATTTGCTTTGTCGAAGAAAACCATCGATTTGGCCAAAAGTTTTAAAATTTTTAAGAAAGGTTAGTTTAATGTTAAAGTAATAGTCAGAGTAAAGTATATACAGTAAGAGTTATTGATGATCCGTTAGTATTACATTAAAGATTAAACTTATTACTATGCATACTTTTATCTATTATATGTTTATTTGATTAAAAAAAAAAACTTCCTAATTTAGAAAAATACTAAATTTTAGTAAATATATTAAGCTTTTTGAGGTGAAAAGATTGGTACTGAATTAAGCCATATAATATATATCATAATAATATATATATATATCTAGCTAATATATATATATTATATATAATATATTAATATATTATATATATAATAATATATATATATATATATATATATATATATATATATATATAGGCGCTATTCCTTTAAATAATGTTACATAAAAAGACATGATATCGAAAAATCGCCGAACACTAAACGTGGAACCCTACTGTGTCACGTGTTAGTTAAAACCAATAGAATGAGCGCAAGTGTTGCCAAATATTTAGGATTTGTACACAGAAAATGTTAATATAATAAAAAGAAAATTTTTAACGCGGAGGCATTCGAGCCGACTGGGGACAGAGGGGGTGACGAACGTCCCCTCCTCGTTGTCCCCCGCTGAGGCTGAGAGACCTGACTCGTTTCCATCTTTTGCGGTTTTTATTCTAGGGGTTATTCCTTTAGTTAACAAAAAAAAAACTTATTTTCTGGCAACATCTGAACGCTCTATTGCTTTGAAATAATCTGAAAAAAATCGATATATCGGTTGAAAAATATATATCGGTTAACATCCTTTTAGAGGACAAGTTCCTATATGATATATATTATATTATATTATATATATATATTATATATATTTATAGTATATATAATATATATATAATATATATATATATTTAAGTTTATATATATTAATTATATATAATATAGTATTATATATATATATATTATACTGAGGGAGAGATAACACGCATATCGAACGATGAAATTACCTGCATTTTTTAAATGAATTTCATCTATTTTTAGCGTTTGTTCAGGATCACTAGCACATAACTAACTCGATTCAACATCACTCTTCGCACGGGCAAGAGTATAATTATAACAGGTCGGTTCAACCCATGTGCGTATCAGGTACACATTGAATAATAAAGTACAGACCACACCTTCTAGATCTACAGTTCAGCACGATCTCCTCATTCACTCTCAAAAGAGACTCGGCTCGTGTGAGTCGTGCGGGGGGCACGCAAAGAAAATTCTCTCACACACATCTTTAATACTCCGACTGCTGCGTCGCGCTTAGTAGAGTGCGAGACTAAGGGGCCGGTGTACTTAGGTATTCGCCTGACACCGACCTACAGGACTAATTCTACTTGCTAGAGGTATGTGTTGGTGATGACTGACATGCATATTCGGTATTGTCGCTGATCGACCGCTAACCGACGCACCACTCTAGCTAGGATTATTCGGCCGAGGACATAGAGTGTTAGTGATAATGTGGAGCTGTAATAGTGGTCTGTTATCGTATGGCAAAGATATAGGTGCACAGTGTTGGAAATGTCAGACGTGATACTAATCGCTATGAGTGATGGAAGATATAGAGTGAGAGCATGTGGTAGATGTGAGATAGGGGTGGTTGACAGTTATTGTCAAGTATAGTTGCAGCGTAGGCGCAGAATGTATGTGATGTTTGCTCGCTGATGACGAGAATAACTGAAGATGAAGAAACAGGTCGCACAAATTAAAGATGGAATGTGACTGGCGGTCGACAACAAGTTAAGAATAGATGGGGCTAGTGTGTGATAGAAGAATGAGAAATAAGTAAAAAGGGAAAGAGAAGGAGTTTGCCAATTTTCGGGATGAGTCGAACGTCTATGGTTGCGTCTGAATATCACGCTATCGGTACGACTTTCGTGTGATGGATGAGTATCCTAGAATATCTAATGGTTAAATATTAAGTTGTAAAGGTCAAGCGTGTGGTGTGTATGTGACGTATGGTCGTCATTCTGAGGTGAAACGTTGAATAAGAGTTAACTGAATATTTTTTGGGAATTTTGAACGATAAGTATTTCATGTGTTGGGGTGGAGTAGTAGAGTCATTATTACAGCTATTATATTAGGACGTGTTGGTGGACTCATGATATGGTTGGAAAATTAAGTAGTGATCATAAAAGGGATGTGAGATATATAATACGGTGGTTTATGGGGTATGGAGTAGAGTAAAATGAGAATGGTAAGGATAGAAGGTGATTGATTTTTGTGAAAAGAGTTATGGTATGTGTTATGATATACTTATCTTTATTAAACAAAGAGTATCCATAGTTATCTAGAGTTGGTGTAGTGAGTATGCGTTGTGTATGAGAAGTGGAAAGTATGAATTATTTTCGGTTGTGAAGAGCTTAGGATGTCTGCACAGTATGTGTTGATGTATAAGGATAAGTGTAGGCGGTTTGGAATTGTGATTATCGCGAGATTAATTGTTGTTTACTATTAGTAAAATTAGATAAACGATGGGGATTTGGATAGAGTAAGAGGAATTGTGTTTGACATTTACAAAGAATATGAGAACAGCTATGAGTAAGAGGTTAAGTAGTGAGCAAAGGTAGTGTGCCAGAAGAATAATAAGATGGATAAGTATTGTTTTAGTTAACAAGGCTGACGCTAGCTCACATATAGAGATAGATATAGTCGAGCAGTATGAGTGAGCACATAGACAGCAGATCACGTGCAAATGCAATGCAATCTATCTTGAGTTAGCATGAGGAGGGTAGATGTGGATCAGAGTGAGAGAATGGAGAAGGGCTTAATCAGGTCAACCCCTGCGTGGAGATGCACACACGAGTGATCACGAGCGCTTCAAGAGAGAAAGAACGCCGTGTGTGAGAATGATACTTTTCTTTTTTAAATTAACATAAAGTCAATTGAATGCAGAGGTTTCAGATAGAGAATAAGATGCTATATGGAAAACTATAAGTGAGCAAACACACTAGATAGTACTACAGAAAGGTGCTATATATGTAGCGAGAATATATGTATATGATACAGTAGGAGAATGAGAGACTCGAGTATATGAGGATATCTCACAGTATGTGATATTAGTGATGTAAGCGTCTGTCGGAATTGTTATCTAATGAGCTACGAAAGGGTAAGATAATGAGATATAAGGTGATGATATAATGACTTAGTAATAATGATAGAGGATATTGGGAGCTTTGTCGACTGATTAAATGAATGTGAGTGAGGATAGTGTGGAAAGAACACTTCGAAAATCTGCATATTAACAGTAATGATGGGAGTTGTAGGAATGTTGTGTTGGTTTTGATGGTGCTATATGAAGGAAATGAGGTATATTTGAGGATGAGGTTATTAGTAGGAGGGAGGTAATAGGTAGGGTGAGAAAGTTGAGAATGGTAAATATGCAGGTATTAATGAATGAAATATTTAAATAGTTGATAAAATAGATTCACGTACGTGAGAGGCGAGATGGTGAATTGTATTGAATTTGGAAAGTTGTGTAACTAAAGCGTTTAATGGAGGGTATAAGATTGATGTGGGAGGAGTATATGGGATATAGGAGGACGCGCGTATAAAAGTCTCGTATATCAGTACTCGAGTTATAACGATAGCACCCACGGAGGATATCTGCTGAGTATGCGAGCTCCTCTATTAGCTCGCGGGCTGGAATTTATTCTTCCATTCAGGTTTTTCACCATGTACTGTAGATTTGTTCATTTTCTGCTAAGATATATGGGGAAGTAAAGTTTATTGAGGGTGTTTTGTATGGGTGTGTATTATTTGCTGGTATCTCTGGTTGCAAATAGCTGGGTGTCGAGCTGCACTGAGGGGACACGAATTGGTAGAAAAGATACATAGTGCGTTTAGACGTGGTAGATTTGGATGCTGTGGATTATAAATCTTTATACTATGAAGATAACTGATTGAGAATAATGACCGGAGAAGAAGAATAAATTATATTAAGTCTTTATGGATTCAAAGTCCAGCGTATAAGAGTGTATAATAGGGAATTGTTAATATATGCAGGTATATCTCATGGAGATATAATATAGAGTGTTCTTGTGATATTAGCTTCTGAATGGAATATTCAAAAGTTTATGATACTCGACGATAGGTAGCTCGTGTGTATATAGACATGTGGCATGTCAATGTGCTTAGGTTGATGGGATTTAATAGCGGATAGTCGCAGGGTTTGTGTTTATGTTCATTGTATCATCTAATGATGTTTTAGTGGATTGGTGTTATGAAAGCACTTCTGTATGTGCGCGCGATCGCAGAGCAAAAGGATGTTAGAACATGAGAGAATAGGATGCTGTAGCTGATGATGAGGGTCTGAATACTCATATCCTACTAGTATTAGCGTAGATGATTGAGTTCTAGTGTGGACGATGTCTGTAAGTAGATGATTTAGAGAGGAATTGGTGATGATATTTGGGCTAGGGATAATGAAAAATATATATATAGAGGCGTCCTGAAAGTAAACGTAAGATATAAGTAGTAAGGTATGGTTGGTGAGTAGAGGAATAATATAGTACCTAGTATAGTAGACATGATTTATGTTATAAGATTAGATGAGTATGCACAGTATACTGGAGCATATTGGTACCTGAGTTTTAAATATCTAGGTATGTGTTGGTGAGACGGGAGGATGATGCAGAGTGTAGTAGGAAAGTTTGTACATGGCAGGAAGGTGGCTGGTGCATAATATCGTAGGTGAATGTATAAGGGAACTATATCATGAGAGATAATAGTCATAATGGTCTTACTGAGGGTATGTTGTTACTCATGTGTATATTGTATGCGTTAGTGATAACATGTAGGTCTGTAGAATAAAAGTAGGAATGTAGTGCCTTGGGACGTCTAAATAGGATTATCTATGTGTTTAGCTAGTCAATGGAAAGCATGATTAGAGGGACATGGCTGTAGTTGCCTTGAATAGGTATATTAATACTTAGTGTAGGATATGATAGCTCAGTAGAAGTTACACGAGAGTGTGTGGATGATATTGAAAGATAAGGGGATTAAATAGAGAGAATCACTATAGAGGTAAGTTAAAAAATATTGTTCGAGAGATATGGTCTTGCTCATCTTGTATGAGAGATGAGATTGTAAATGAATAGTCGGTTTTGGAATAATTAAAAAGCGGACTGTAGAGTAACGTGTGAGATGTGTTGGGAACCGACATGCGGCTAGAAACCGAAGAGGCCGTTGACATATATACAAAGGCAGTTTACACAACATAGGACACTATCGAATAGGCACGAAACTGATCTAGTATATAAGGGGTTAGATTGTGAGTATTATTTTTTGTGATTTTTTTTTTGTTTATAAACGTAAAGGAACGTAGTAATGGTCGATTATTATAAAGATAAGATTGATAAACTTAAGAGAGTCAGCTCTATGATATGAGATATAAGAAACGCGGAAAGGGTTTGTTGCTAATGGGAACGTCATCTTATTCGTTTATCATAAATAATTAATGCTTTGTTCGTCGTGGTGGTATGAAAACAAAAGAACAAAGAAACCTGTAGTGCGCACAATCAACCTTAGAGAGAGACGCATGGGGATTTTGCACATTAGAACCATTACCTATTAGTGACGAATCTATACCTATGCATTTTAGACTTTTTAATATGCCGCATGGTACCGCTCGATCCTTGACGTTCTCTAGTGTTTTTTAGTAACCTAACTTGCATCGTTCTTAACTGGTGAAACATTCTCCGTTTTTGATGGACTTCTTCTCACAGTGGTTCTGTGTACTCGTAAGCATCTCACAATATTGAATGGACGGGAGGGGGCGTGTATGGCTGGGCTTTCTTTCGACGTTTGGTCATGTTCTGTCGCTACTGGTTCTGTTTTTCAATGCTTGGGTATATTGGTCAGCTTACCGGGGGTGGGGCCGAGGTGGGTTGGGGAGCGGAGAGGGAGGTGAAGAAAGAAGAGTAGAGACAGCATAATAATAATTATTATATTAAGTACAATTAACAAGAACTTGAGGTCAAAAATGTGAGTTTTTTAACTATGTTATAAAAAGAAGCTTTATTTTTAACTCTTTTACCATATATATACTCTAATTTTTTTTTGTATTACACTGAAGCATAATTATATAATAGTGATTAAAATATTCAAAATTTGTTACTAACTATATGTACCAATCTAGTTCAACTATATAAATGCATTGATTATATGCAGCAGTGAATTATGCAATGCTCCATTCACCATTATATTTAATATTCTTACTTCATATAGCTATTAGTATTAAACTTCAAATGAGTGGTAAAGACATATTTAAAGCTATCAGATATTGCATATTGGATATTAAATACTTTTGATTGCCAAATAGTATTAAATATAGATATATATAATTAGTGATATATATTTCAAATTAATATATATATAAGAATATGTATATATATAATATAATATATAATAGAACGTATATATATAATATCATAGAATATATATACTAGATATCAATATTTAAAAATATTATATTATATAATATATAGTGTTGATAAAATAAAGTTATATACTTACATTATAAGATATATATGGTATAACTAAATAGTGAATATCTGAGAAATTATATATAAATATTAAATGACGACACACTATAATATATTAATATATTAATATAGGTCTTATATTATATTATTGGCTATAATTCTAATGTTATTAAACTGAATAAATATCAACAAATATGAATTTATGCTAATAAAGAATAAATAAAACAAAAAAAATAATATAAAATACTCACCGGGTGGTGCAATTTAAATACTACTTCAATATCAAAATAATATATTTATTATATATTATTATAAGAGGTAGGTAAAGTAGTATTCTAAGGAATATTATTATTCCTAAATCTTTTTTATGATACGTTAATAACTTTACTTGTGCTATTGTCGAATCACGATCGCATTTTCTATTCGAGACTGTGATATGCGCTTACATGTTTCGACATGAGGTGGAGATAGATATTTAATATTCTCTCTCAGAATAAAAATGGATATTTGTGGCAAATTCAAAGATTATAAAATTTGAGACTCTAATTGAGGTATTGTTACTTTTTAGTTTTCTTATTGCCTATAAAAGCTTAAAATAAATTTCATGATCAATAAAATGGATTATTTACGTTGTATTTCTTTTAGTGTTTATTGTTATTTATAGGTAGAAATAATTTCACTATTCTATTACATAAAGGTTAAATATTATAAAATTATTATATATTATAAGGGGAGATTATAAATATTTATTATAGGTTTCCATACATCATCACATTAGTATTAGTTATATATTCACTATATAGTTAAAAATTTGGAGAAATTTTATATTTTCTATCTGAATTATGAAATTTATTTATTATACTAGATTGACTCTATGGGTAGTTATATATATATTAATCTATATCTTGATATTCCTTTATTATTATTATATCTATATATATATTAATCTGTATAAAGTTTCTATGGACCGAGGATTTCTATATATATATATAGTCATAAATATAAATTAATATATATATTATATATTAATATTGGATTATTAAAGCAAAGTGCTTCTTAACAATGGACAATTTGCTTATAATAATATAATTGAAGTCAGGATTAGAGGATATAGAATTAGAGTGCTCATAGTATAAATGGTGAAATGATATTTGTTCATTAATATTTAACTTGATGCGTATCACTCACTCACGACAAGAGAATGTGGCATGGAATATAATAAAAGTAAATTATATGGCTAGATTAGACGTTGGGAGTATAGGCATAAGTTATTATCATAAATTTTGTATAATTATATTATAATAATATATTATCAGTTTTAGCTTCAAAAAAACCCATGGGTTGTGTAGTTGATCATCAGATGATTCATCAAATATCTCCATAAAAATCTGTCTAAAATTTGCAAGCTCTGTAGGAAATAAACTGTCTAGTTGTTATTGGTTTATTATATATCATTAAATGTTGAAATATCTTGGTGCAGATAATTACACATGACATTAGTTCCGATACTCACTATATTATATTCATCCTTTGTTTTTTTTATTATATAACTAAAGTATACGCTCGCAACACGCCGTAGTACGCGCAGCGATAGATGTGCAGGATGATCTTAGGGCCTGCAGAGCCCCTCAAATTTATCCACAAATTATTAAAGTCTCTTACCGCAATAAGAGGAACGCGCAGCTTAACACATTCGCATGTCTTGATGCGTTTAAATCGGTTGGCGTATAAATTCAATATAACTATGTGCAGTTCGGGGGATTGCATGCTACCAGGACATTTATCCTGTACGAGTCTACTTGATATGATAGCGACGCGTACTATCTTTCTTCAATGCTAGACTGTTAGGAAGCTTATCATAGACAAAAACTGTACCAATTTGCTCATTGTGGAAGTATCTTTTCGAGCTAATCTAATGTTCTGCTGTAACATTGTGCCTATAATCATTCGACCGCGAACGCCCAGCTCTAGCGAGCTACGATCCAGCTTGATTGCATGGTACTAATAAGATTAATTATGGCATTGCTGAGGCGTTCTGAGCGTGCTTCAGTTACATTCGGACATATTGCTAAAACCTTTGTGAAAATGTGATATTATATATACAATTACTATTATACTATAAGGTATATAATAATATCTCATAATATCACATATATCAATATAGTCAAGGTGATAGTCGCTTACTATAAATACGCTAGCAAACTAGGCCTATAATTGACGTTAAGTAGGCCGGCCATAGGTGCCTATAGAACGCTGGTATATCAAGTATCAAAACAGACATGTATAGGCGTCTGAATAATTTATGGAATATATGTGTCGAATAGAATCTAATAAAATTAGTTAACGACGGTATCGTTGTAGTGCGGGAAGAAGTTAAAAATCATAATCCCAGTATTTAACCTGGATCTCTACTTCAGAGAGTCGATACACCACTTAACTAAATTGTGTTAATTTATAACATGTAGTCATTCAAAAAATGCTAATGACAAATGTGATCTTATCAGTATATTCAGATGATCACTAAATCTAAATCTACTAGTACATCTTGAACAATAGTATGCAACTACTATAACTAGTTATACAGCTTACAAAGTCTGATTTAAATAAAATACGTTCTCTGATTTGGAATATGATTCTAAATATATTTGATATAATAAATATATAGACTATATACTATGGAACATTCAAATAGATATTAATAGACACGTACTAATATAGTGTCACTCTAGTATATAAATAAGTATTTAATATAATATATATCATATAATATAAGCTTAATTAATATAGTTTATATAATCTAGTATATATATCATTATTTAATAAGGTTATATAATTAGTATATATTATATATATATTATATATATATATATATATAGTTAATATATAATATATAGATATCATATATAATAAGTATTATGAAACAGTAGGTAGTCTATATATTATATATATATTACTAAATAATATATATATATCTATATATAGTATATATTCCTCATATCGGGATGGGAGTCGAGAAAAAATAGATCGACTCTCGACTCCGACTCTCCGACTCACAGAGTCGATTTTAAAACTACTCGATCATCAGACTGTCTAAAGTGACATCATGTAATCTAGAGAAGGCAGTACCTACACTAAAACAATTTATATTTGGAATCAGCGGAAAATTTTAAGTAAGGGGGGTTTTTTCTTATGCATTTATTTCGTCGAAAATATTTAGAATTTTTTTTTTTTCCCCATTTAGGGGCTCGTCCACCGGAGTCGGGAAGATCCGCGACTCCTGCCATCTTTGCGGTTTACCCTATGGTATTTCTTTACTAAAAAAAGAATAAACACTATGTTATGATTGAATACTCAATACATAGGATAACGCAAAGATTGGCAGGAGTCCGGGGTCTCTCGGCTCCCGGTGGACGCGGTCCTCCCATCTTCTCCGTCGGCTCGAGCCCCTCAAATTGAGGGGTAGAAAAACTTTTAAATATTCTGGATGAATAAAAAAAAAAAAAAAAAACTCCTTAAATTTCCCGCCATTCAAATATAAGTAGATTTGATTAACTATATTTAATAATGGTGCGTGAGTAAAATTTAGAAGTCTGACCATATATATATAAAGTATAATATACTATATATATATATATATATATATATATAATATATATATAGTATCATATATATATAATATATATATATATAGTAGTTATAGTATAATAGTATATAATATAACTATATTAGTAGCTATATATATATATAGAGGTGGGCACTTCCGCTCTTGAGTCCGCTAGTCCGCTAGGTCCGCTCCGAGCGGACTACCAGAATCGGTGCGGACTAGCGGAGGCTGCGGAGGTCGTCAGGAAAATTGCGACTTGACACGGTGCGATTCAAAACAAATACATAGTCTAATGTACTCAACCTTTTTCAAGCATAAAATTTTCTTTTCACTTTTGTATTAAGAATATTCTGTTTGGGAGCTGAAATAAGGGGATAGAATTTCGTTTTTTATTTTTTTTTCTAATATACTTTTAGTCTTAAGACTTATTGTTTTTAAATAATAAAACTTCCAAAAATCAAAGTCTCAACTTGCATTAAGATGCAAAAACGAAGAGGGGTTAAATAATCTTTAAATTGATTTTTTTAGACTGAATGGCTATTTTTTGTTAGTAATCTTTTATATATTATTATATTTAATTGCTATAATGAAGTTGGCAATATATAAATCGATTCTGTGTAAAACCAAATAATATATCATATTATATATATGTAATTATAATCTTATTATATATATTAATATATTAATAATATAGTATACTAATATAATCTATTATATATATAAAGTATAGTAATTATATCTATATATATATACATAAAAATATCATAAATTATCTATAAAAATATATATATAGAGACGGTTATTAATATATATCAGTTTAAATTATATTTTCATCTTCCTATAGTCTAATTATTATTATATATTGTATATATATATGAATAATATAATTTATATATATATATAACCAGTGCAGTTAACTACTAACGTAAGCTAAATAACGTAATCGGAAATGAAATGAACTATAAATAATTATATGATCTGTTCTTTTCTTAATCGGTATCTATCGAAACAGTATCTAACTATATGATATCTTTATATATAATGATATTATATAAATATATCATATACCTATATATATACTATAATATAGTTATATATATATATAATATATATATATATATATATATATATATAATATATTATATTATATATATATATATAAAATATATATATATATATATAAAATATATATATATATATACATAATAGTATTATATCTATATATATATAATATATATATATAATATAAATAGTATATATATAATATTGATATACAGTACTACGACTACTATACTGCTTTCTCCCTTCGATAGTACCTACTCCATACATTTTTATTATTTATATATATTTTATTATATAATTAAATGTCTTGGCGATCTCCAAAATGTTATATAATACATAAAATATTATTTTTAGGTAACTATAGTTAATATAGTAACCTAACTCCTATAACATTTTTCCTCAACCAAGATTTATATCTTTACCTATTTATTAATAAACGGCGTAAACTTATAAATATATATAACCTATCCTTAGTATCACGCATAATACTTTACTATACTATTTATTATTATTATTTTTATTATTATTATTATTGAAAATCTTGCTTTGAATGTTAACAACTTCTATTGAAGATCTAAATATCTATATATTTAGTAATATTTATCTATGGCTGTGCAGTCATCACGAGAGCCTTTGTATATGCTGAACGATGGTAAGGAGTCCTCTAGATTGCAGTTATGATCCAAAATTGTGATAATCTTTTTGTTGGAAGTGAAAATCGAGATAACCAAAACGTGACTATATAAAGTTACCGCAAATAAGCCAATGACATCGTCAGAACTCTTTCCCGATTTCGATGTTACATACGATATTTGAATGACGTAGGAGTTGGAAGCTAGATGTCGCAGTAGGACTCGCCGAGTGGCGGCATTTCTGTTGAAATTTTGGAAATTTAAATGAGGTTTTCGTTATGTCTAATGTCTCATTTGTAACTTCTTAATTGTTGGGCAATGTCATTTTGAACAAATCGTTAGATAAATATTTTTTTGTCATTTTGCCATTGAAAAACGTGTTATATATAGCCGAAATTAATTCTTAATCAAGATGAGAAATCATTCTGTTGTTAATGAATTGCAGTAAAAACTGATCGTAGGCCTCGTTGCTTTGAATAAAATCAAAACAACTTTCAAGTTTTTATATTTTAAAGAATATTTACCCATTCAAAGAAAACAAAATTATATCAAATTCCACAATTCTATCAATCAATGACAAAGGGATAAATTGTCATTTAACAAATTAATTTAGTTTGACCTAATATTATTCCTTAAAAAGGTTATAAAAATTGCTAGTGATAATTTTTAAATCAGATTTTAATCTTTAACGAAACTCCTGAACTTAATATTAATAAATAACTGAAGTAGGAAGGAACTACATCATATAGCGTAAAAAATATTGACACGCGGTCGAATGATTTAATTTTCATCAAACTACTTCATATAATATACTTTACATCGCATATGATATACTTTACATCGAAACGCAATGCTATGAATTTGTTTGTGTCCAAGTCTGAATTTTTAAAATTTCAAATCAATATATTTAAAAAAGTTACCAAAAGACATTTTATTTTATTTTTATTTTTAATATTTTACAATAACTTTTTAATTAATAATAAGAAAAAGTTTAAGTAAAAGATTATATATTGTTTCATATTAATATTTTTTCAACTTCGGTTTATATTAAAGTTAATTTTTTGACAACGAATATTAAACTAAAAAAGGCTGGTGTAACTACCGAGACCGTTTATACAGGTATCATATTATATATATATAATAATATATATTATAATTTATATATAATATATATATATAATAATATCTATATATAACTAATATATTAGTAATAAAAGTATATTATATAATATTATATATATATATTATATTTACCCATTATTTTGGAAAAAGTAAATAAAAAAGGAAGAAGAAGGAGTTAGAAGAAGGATTAAAGGAGGAGATGGGGAGTGGATAGGAAGGAGAGGAATAGGTAGTGGAGGTGGATGTGTGGTGATTATTGAATGAGTGGGGGAGAGTGAGGAAGATTGCACTGAGGTTGGGATGGAATGTATTGGGAAGGGAGGAAGATGAAATAAAATGGAGAATTATTAGGCCCTTGGAAAAGGAAAAAAGGGAAGTCCGCAGGTCTTGATGGTTGCTTAAAGAAAAGGTTACAGAAAGGGTTCGAGTGGGGTGGAGGAGTGGCTGTATAAGGTTATATAAATAATGTGGAGGAGTGTTGCCGGCAGATTGGAGGTTGGTGTTTGTTCCTCCTGTATAAGGGGAATAGGGGGTAGGATATGGAAGGTGGGATTTATGATGATAGTGTCTTTTAAAGTGTGGTAAGTGAAAGTGTATGTAGATACTGATGAGAGATGTGAGAGGTTACGGAAGGAAATGGGGAAAACAAGAGGATTTAGAGGGAGGGTGTGCTGGACAATGTACACTAAAGATGCTTGGTGATGAAAGTATTGAGAGAAGGAAATGTAGTGGTTTTTAGATTGAGAGAAAGCATATGATAGGTGAAAAGAAGGTAATGTGAAGGTGTTGGAGAAATGAGTGGGGGGTAATAGGTAAAGGTATTTAAGCAATTATTAAGATAGTAAAAGTTGTGAGAGTGTAGAGGGAAGATGAGATGTCTTGGGTGGCGAGAGGACTCGATGCGAGGGTGTTATTGCCGTGCATGCAATTTGTTTTATGGAATTGGTTTCAAGGAAGTGAAGGAGGAGGGGTGAATGACAATGGAATGATAAAGGAATGAACAGATACGTTTGCGGATATACTGTCTCTAGTGCGAAGCGCGGAAAAGGTTGAGTTTTGTGAGGAGTTTGAGAAAGTGCGACAAGGGCTTAAAAAAATCCTGGTAAGAGTAAAGTTTTAGTGTTGAGGAGGAGGAAAGTGAGGATGGGAGGGGTTAGAGGTTCGAAGTGTGGTGTAGTTCGGAAGAATAAAGATTTAGATATTTAGATGGATTGTAGGGGGAGATAAGAGAGATAAACATAGAGTAAGGAAAGAATGAGAGCGTTGAGTGTCTGAGAGAAGTATAGGCGAAAGGGGGACATTATCAAGATGTTAAGATTAATATGTTTGAAAAAAAATTTGTGTACATCGGTGATGTTATGGGTGAAACGTGGGGGAATGCCAGGTCAGGAAGAATTGAAAGTTATTTGAAGAATGAAAGGTTGAGAGCGGTTTGTGGTTAGTAGAGAGGGAAGGATTGGAATAGGTGGAGGGAAGAGATTGTGAGTGAGAATGGGTTGGTGGACAGAGCGAGAAGGGAATGTTAAGAATTGTTATGGCATTCGTGAATGAGGAATCAGCAGACGTGGTTAGGAATGTAATGGGAGGCGGAGGGATAGGAAAGGAGAGGAAGGGGACCAAGAGAGAGGTGAGGATTGGAATAGTAAGGAGATGTCGACGGAGGGAGGGATAGGGAAGGAAGAGGGTAGGGTTTGCGAGGGACATAGAGTGGTGGTGAGAGGTGGGTAGGGGCGAGATGAGGGGGGATGTAGGTGGAGAGGCTGGTACGTGACACTAACCCGCTCAAGGGGAAAAAATTAAGCATCAATTAATAAAGATAAATACAAGATAATATATATATATAATATATTATCTATTAATATATATACTATAATAATGTAATATTAATTATAATATAATATAAAATAATATAATATAATATAATATATATATTAATATATTCATGTAAATTAATGCTAGTTCAAGTGTGGTATTGGGGGGTTGATACAGATTAGCGACAAAAATCTGGCAACCTGACAGTAGGAATGTTTTAGCAGTTTTTGGCTCTTTTTAGCATTTCTCGAGAAAATACTAGGAAGTTTTTCGAACAATAATAATAATAATTAAAAAAAATTAATAAATAAAAAAAAACATAAAATATTTAAAAATAATAAAAAAAATAAAAAAAAAAAAATTAATAAATTAAATAAATAATTAATAAACATAAATAAGAATAACAAATAAAAAATAAATAATATGAAATAAATAAATAAATAAGATATAATATATAGTATGTATATATAATTATAAATAATAACTATATAAATATATATAAATATATAAGTATTTAATTATAATATATTATATATATATAATATATATATATATATAATATATATATATAAATATGATATTAAAAGCATATATGCATATTTATATTTTTAATAATAAAAATAACGTCTAATTCGATTTAAATTTGATGCTTTTTTAAGATATATATATTATATATATATTATTATATATATTATACTATATATTTTATAATAATATATATATAATATATAATATTTATATATTAATATATAGATATATATTAATAATATATATATAATATTATATAAATTATATAATATATATTTATATATATATATATATATATATATAAATAAATATATATAAAGAACTATATACTAATAATATATAATTAAATATTATATATATAAATTATATATATAAATATATATAATAATATATCAAAATATATATATAATATATATATATATATATATATATATTTTAAATATATAAATATAATACTATATATATATATATATACATATATATATACTCAATATATAATTATAATAACTATATTTAAAATAATAAATATATTGCCGTATAGGCCCCTGCACCGCACAGTCACTCGCTCCACGCCGCACGCAACCGCACTGTCCTGCACTGCAACCGCACTTCACTAGTAACCAGATGAGTTGGGCTACATGTATCTCTCTAAAACTTGACAACCTTTTGTGTGGCGTAATAGAGTGGACGAGGTTTTAGGTGCATCTGCACCCTCCCATAGGGGGTTTGACCCCCAAAAAAAAAAAAAAAAATCTTCGATAAAATTGTCCACTGCTTAATAATCATCACTAATTCTTATAATTATTTATCATATCATATCATTTTATATTATTATATATATTATTATTATTATTATTATTATTATAATAAGAATTATTATTATTATATTATTTTAATATTATATATATTAGTATATTATATTATTTTATTATATTATTATTATATTATATTATTATTATATTATTATTATATGATTATATCGCATGCACACACCACATACTATAACGATAGACTTTACACAATGTACTTTCTCAATACTTTATCCGTCCCCATCAGGGGTGATGTAAACTGTCGTCGCAGCGAGTTAAGTTGCCACGCATCCCCGTAGGGGGATCGCCTACACAAAACCTTGGATATTCAAATGTTAGTACTTGTGAATTGGTTATACAAACCTTTCCTTAGGATGTTACATTCGATCAAAGAGGCAAAATGACACTAACGCCCTCAAAGTGTTGGCTGTCCCTCAAAAACTTTGATATTGATACATAGATGTTTGAAATTTGGTTATACATCGCCTTCTTAATAAAGTGTGACCGCCTGTACCAGCAGTGGTTACGTGACGCTAACGCTCATTGAGAGGTGTGCTGTACCTATAACTTGGAAATTGACACATATGATTGAAACTCGTATACACTTTCTTATAAGGTAACTTCCTCGCAGAGAAGTTACGTTTCTCTACGTTCACAATGTGTAAGGGCTGACCACAAAACTGAAAAATTGACATATGAAGGATGAAATTTGGAAGCACACAGAAGATGAGTAAAATACTCCGAAGGATAGCATGTTTTTCTAAAGGTTTGGCACCTGACAGTTGATTTTTCAAAATCTCGTTTCTTTTTATAAACTTCAAGTAATATATTTCTTTTCTTTCTTTTATATGATCTGATCCACTTTACAGCATCTCTGTTTAATTTAATTAAATTTTTCAAAATTTATTTCAATTGTTTGTGGTAATTTCTTTTATTGAAATTTTTAATTTATTTTGAAAATATTTTGTTTTTACTTATTTTTATTCATTTATGTTTATAACGATATTTTTTTGGTTTTTTAAAACCTAAAGCATAAATCATAAGTTGTAAATCACACACCCACCCATCTATTGATCATTCGATTCAAGCAATTTGTATAAAACTTTATTTATTGTTTAAATAAAATTTTACTAAATGTTATTTTAAAACTACCTAAAGCATAATCAGTAAAATCAAACTGCTTTCCTCAACCCTTCCTACCTCCCATCTATGATCTTTGATCTATTGTTTTCTTAATTTTAATTTTACTTTTCATTTTTATATTTTTTTTAATTTTTTCATTTTAAATTTTTATTATATTTTTATTTATTTAAATTATTTTTTGTTTATTTGTTAAAACATTTTGTTTTACTAAAATTTTTATTCTTTTTACGTTCATAACGTAAAAAATACATGTTTTCAATAAAACAGTAATCAGTAATCAAACTACCATCTCTCCTACCCTACCATGATCCATTGATCTTGAATTCAATCATAACTTTTATTATTATTGGGTGGAAATTAAGCTTAAGGTTATAAAAACTTTCTGAGATTTTAAAGTGATTAACACACTGTCTACATAGTCATTGAAAGACAAATTTTCACAAATAAAATAATAATATATACATAAATAATATTACAATTTCTTATAATATAACATTAATTCTTAACATGTACATTATGATAATAAATTTAAACATTCTAAGTCTTTACAGATAGGCCTATCATTTATGCCGTTGTTCCTCAGATAGGTGGTACTTAACTCGGTGATGCCATCCTCTAAAACATGTGAAAAGTTCTTGTGCAGATATAGCAATATGTTCACAGTTTGGATTATCTGCGTAAATAGATCTATACCAGTGCTCTCTAAACATGCAATTTTTGCACATGTATAGAATTTAAGAAGTTTTCAATGATAGTCTAGTATCATCACTTGATTTTTCTTAACAACATGATATGCTGGTATAGACATATAATGAGCCACATTCGTATTCCCTTATTTCATCTTCTTCATTCATTAAA
>JABUQX010068935.1:0-7500 GCA_015478945.1 Trachelipus rathkii
CCGTCGTTAGGTATTCGGTGACACATTTGGCCTTGTGTGGTCTTGCGTTGTCATGGATTAGAATGAATCCGCCACCGATGTACGGGACATATTGCACGACATACGGGTCAAGGATGTCTGCGATGTGCCATATGGCGGTTAGGGAATCGCCATCTAGGACGTGAAACTATGTAACGACCCGTTAAAGATATGAAATCCACCTCCAAATGGCAATTCCTACCACATCTTATTGCGCGTACCTCTCATTAGGTCGTCGATAGATTCTGCAATCGCCGATCGGAGTGTGCAGGAGTGACTCTGGACTCATCCATAAACAGCAAATTCGCCCCGTCACTGATGGTCCAATGTAGCTGCTCCCGGGCAAATGCTAGTCGCGCCAGTAGTAACAGAGCCAAACCCGGGGGTCTGAAAAACTGGAAAAAGCGGAAAACTGAAAAATATAAAATAAAATAATATATATATATATATATATATATATATATATATATATATATTATAAAACACCCCTAAATATAGATTGTATATATAAATATATATATATATATATATATATATATATATATATATATATATATATATATATATATATATATATATGAGAGGAGTGAAAGAGAGAGAGAGAGGGAGAGTGTGTAGAGGAGGGGAAAGAGAGAAAGAAAATATATATATATACATATATATATATATATATATTATGATATATATATATATATATATATATATATATATATATATATATTTATATATAAATATATATGCTTAAAAAAATACGTACATACACGATATCCTCTTCAAACTTGGTACCCCATATGGTGTTGACGCAACCTCGTCGTAGACGAGGTTACGTGTCCATGCATCTCTCGGAGGGGGGTGCTGGCCCCCTCCAAATAGGAAATGGTGGTAGAAGGATGAAATTTAGTGAGAGGATTCATATTCGGAGTCAGAGAAGGAAGGAGTCGGAGTTGGAGTCGGATTCGGAGTCGGAGCCGGCACCGGTGCTGGAGCCTTTACGGTACCGAGTTAGTAAACATTCGTTTAATAATATAATATTAATGTCATTATATATGTTTATAAGGTTGTAGAACTTGAACATACGGGTTTCAAGTTCCTGAAGGGTGTCTTGGGATCCCCAGGAGAGGGTTTCCCAGAAGAAAGAAGAAGAAATGCACGTAGTACGTAAGAGGAGAAGAAGGAGGAGTAACGATGAAAAAGAAGGAATGATGAAGAAAAAGAAGTCTCATGTGTCTGAGCAAATGAGCCATTACCGGTACCGGTGCTGGAGCCGGTGCGGTGCCGGTTTAGCAAATAGGAAAAATGCATGAAATGAAAAAGAGAAGATGGAGGAGGAAGGAGGAATGAGAAAGGAGAAGAAGCCTCACGTGTCGGAGAAAATGAGCCATTGCACTGAATGGTGCTGGACCCGGTGCGGTGCCGAGTTAGTAAACATTCGTTTAGCCCCATATTGGTATCAATGTATATGTTCTAAGGTCATAGGTCTTGAATATGAGGGTTTCAAGTTCCTGAAGGGTGTCTGGGTAACCCCCTAGATAAGGGTTCCCAGAGGAAAGAAAAAGAAATGTCCGGACTGCATAAAAGAAGAATGAGGAATAAGGAAGAAAGGCGAAAGACGATTCCAGAGAAATCAGAAAGGGTAATGTCTCCATATCAGTTGGGGATCGATCCCCAAAACGGGGTTTTACCCATAAAATGGGTTTTACCCATAAAATGGGTTTTACCCATAAAAATGGAATGAATTCAGTTATTGATAATAATTAATTATATACGTAATCATATGTCGTACAATATATGAATCTTACCACAAAGAGCTTATTAATTACAACGTCTCTCTCTCTCTCTCTCTCTCTCTCTCTCTCTCTCTCTCTCTCTCTCTCTCTCTCTCTCTCTCTCTCTCTCTCTCTCTCTCTCTCTCTCTATCTATCTATCTATCTATCTATCTATCTATCTATCTATCTATCTATCTTTCTTAATACATTGTCTATCTTTAGCTAATGCAACTTTACTGTTCCCATGTACTGTTCAATCATGTACAGGTTGTCTTTTGTCTTGCATCTCATATAGATTGCTCGTTTTCTAAAGGTTGAAGACTGTCATTTTTATTTTCAAATCTTATTTTCTTTTTATAAATTTTAACTAATATAATGTTTTTCCTAAGTTGAACGTATATTTTGTTTGCTGTTTTTATTTTATATGTTTTATTTTACATTTATAGTTTGTTTAATTTTTTTATTTGAATTTTTTTTTTATTTATTTCAAATGTTGTATTATTCTTATTTTATTTTATTTTTATTTTTGTTAAAAAATTATTTTGTTTTAAAACTTTTTTTTTTAAATTATTTTTAATTTTATATATTTAAAATATTTTATTTTTCAAGTTTTATTTTATTTTTAATTTTATTTATTTAAAAAATTTTATTTTATTTTTAATTTTATTTATTTAAAAATTCTATATTTCTCAAAAACTTTTATTTATTTTTGGTTTTATTATTTTAATATATTTTGTTTTACTAAAATTTTATTCTTTTTATGTTTATGACGTAAAAAATTTGCATTTTTCTGACCCTAAAGCAGTAAATCAGTAAATCATTAAATCAAACCACCCACCCTTTCTAACCTCTCCCACCCATCCATGATCTGTTGATCTATTAATCTATTGATCTATTGATCTATTGATTAAGTTCATATTTTTACTTCCTGACATGTCATAAAAATAAGTTCTACTGAAGGATAAGAGTATCATAGTAAAATGTAATAGTTTACTGATCCTAAAGCAGTAAATCAGTAAATCAAACCATCAACCACCACCCCCCCACCCATCCATGATCTATTGATCTATTGATTTATTGATCTATTGATCTATTGATTCAAGTCATTTTTCGGTTATCATTTTGTATAAAAATAACAAAAATAAGTTATTTGACTAAAATATCATAGTAAAATAAAATAGTTTACTGACCCTGAAGCGGTAAATCAAACCACCCACCCCACCCCTCCCACCTATCTATGATCTATGGATCTATTGATCTATTAATCTATTGATTTATTGATCTATTGATTTATTGATCTATTGATTCAAGTCATATTTTGACGTCTTTTTGTACAGCATATAAAAGTAAGTTCTTTGAATAAAATATAATAGTAAAATGTAATAGTTTACTGACCCTATTAAGGAATTAGGAATTACTTATTAAATAAGTAAATCAGTAAATCAAACCACCCACCCACCCCTCCTGCCATCCATGATCTATTTCTATTTTTTATTATATGTATAAAGAATAAATCTATCATAAATCTATTTTTTTTTATAATTCTATTTTAAAATTTAAATTATTTCTTATATATATATTTTGATCTATGGATCTATTAATTCCAAGTCATATTTCGGGTAATCTTTTTGTATTGGAAATGACATAAAATAAGTTCTTTAACTAAAAATATTCATATTAAAATGTAATAGTTTACTGACTAAAGCAGTAATCAGTAAATCAGTGAAATCAGTAAATCAGTAAATCAGTAAATCAAACACCCTCCTCAGTCCCCTTCCCACCCATCCGTGATCCATTGATCAATTGATCAAAGTCGTAATTAAACTTAACTATTTGTATAAAATATTTTATAAAAATAAGTTCTTTGTATGAACATAACATAAAATAAATTAAAAACATTTTATGTTTTTTTCTAATCAAAGTTTGAACATCAATAAAGCTAACCTGGACTCAGAACATAATGTACAACAACAAACCTAATACCGTACATACAAACAAACTGCTAACATGAACGAAGCTTTATCTTATCAACAAAGTCAACATAACATTACCTGAACTAAGAACATAATGTATCACAACAAATCTTACGTATGAATAAACTACTAAGACTGTCAAAATTCAGAGGGCAATTTCGATAAAGTACTTAACATTACCTACAGAATGTAACCTATTCACACTTTTGCAACCATATCTCTAACATATTAATGTTAACTTAACATTGACATAGTAATATTTATCTTAACAACAAAAATTTATCATAGCCTAACCTATCTATCTCACAGACCAACGAATAAAATGCCAACATAGCAAAGTGTTCACATCAATAAAGCTAACGTATCATAACTTGAACTAAGAACATAACGTGTCATAACATACCTAACATACCTTACGTACGAATGAACTACATTCATTAACAAAGTTCAGAGTGTAATATCGATAAAGTTCCTGACATTACACACACACCTACACACGCACAGACACACACTAATTATATAGACACTTTACTTAATACATTATCCAGCCACTGCTCACACTAACCTACTGATCACGCAACTGTTATTTCTATAATTTTAATCAAAGCATATACTAACAAACATTTAATCATTGTTTCACTTTATCATATATTTTACGAAGTGACTTTAAAATCTGATGACTTTTATTGTATTACAAAACAATACGCAATAGTAACGCCTAACACTTTTCCTGTTTTAGGCTCCGTCCCACTTTCAGAAAATATCAGCACAAAATATGAAAATAATTTCTATAACGTCATGCATCTGTGATCTGTTTTCTAAACGTTATTTGGAAAACATTTATATTTTAAACATTTTATTATAAACATTTCGTTTTCTTTTATATTTTCTTTTGTTTTTTTATCATTCTTCTTTCTATTTATATTTTGTTAAAAGTTTTATTTATTTATTTTGCTTGTTGTTTTATTTCTTACGTTTTTATTATTTTATGTTTTATTTTATATATTTTACTTATTTATTTTAAATTTTTATTTTAAAACATTTATTTTTAAAATTTTATTAAAACAATTTTTAAAACATTAGTTTTTTGACTAATTTAAAACAATAAATAGAGCGTGTTGATGGGAAAAATGTTGTTTTTGTGTTTTTTTTTTTTTTACGTCTTTCCATTGGGTTTGTTTTTTGTTTTTTTAAAAAAAATAAAATAAGGTGGACCCAGGAGAAAAAAATTAGAGCACTGTTGTTGTTTTTTTAAAACATTAGGTTTTTTACTAATTTTATACTAAAAATATCTACTTTATTGATCCTAAGCAGTAAATCAGTAAATCAGTAAATCAAATCACCCAACCCATTCCCCAACCATCCATAATCATATTGATCTATTGATCTATTGATTCAAGTCATATCTGAACCTTCATTTTGTATAAACATAACATAAAAATAAGTTCTTTGAATGAAATATTATGGTAAAGCGGAAAAAAGCTAGTTTTTTTTTATTTTAAAGCATTTATAACATAAGTGCAAACTACATAATCGTTGACATATAATTAAAATAAAATATATTTACAAGTTTATTAAAAGAAGCATTATTTAAAAAAGATATGATGAAATAAATACAGTATAACCCGCATGAATTAGAACTGATAGGTTGTACAGGAAAACATAACGTCTTAACATTTTGAACAATATTATATTTTAAAATAGATGTTACTAATGATTACTAAATTTAAAATCTAAATGTAGAGAGTCAAGGAAGCAACAGTAAAGTAGCTAACATTACCTAAAAAACTTAACCTATTCTTACTTTTTCGAACATATATCTAACATATCAATGTTAACTTTACATTAACATTGTAATATTTAAGAAAACAACAAAAATTTATCATTACCTAACCTAACTATCATACTGACCAACTAATAAATGCTAACATAACAAAGTGTTCACATCAATAAAGTTAACATAGCATAACTGGAACTAAGAACATAATAAACCTAACATATCTTACAGACGAATAAACGGCTAACATTAACAAAGTTCTTTGCTTATCAACGGTAAAGTAACTAACATTGCTAAAAAACGTAACCTATTCACAGTTTTTCAAGCATATCTCTAACATATTAATGTTAATTTTAAATTGACATAGTAATATTTATCAAAAATTTATCATAACCTAACCTAATATCACAACAAGCCAACGAATAATGACCTAACATAGCAAAGTGTTCAATACATATCAATAAACTTAACAGCATAACTTGACTAAGACCATACGTGTCAATAACATACCTAATATACCTTACGAACGAATGATATGCATTCATTAACAAATTAACTAACACTGTTAAGTAATATGACTTGAATCAATAGATCAATAGATCAAAAGATCATGGATGGGTGGTTGTATTTGCTGATTTACTGATTTACTGCTTTAGGGTCAGTAAACTATTATATTATACTATGATATTTTATTCAAAGAACTTATTTTTATGATGTGTTTATACAAAAAGACGTCAAAATATGACTTGAATCAATAGATCAATAGTTCATTGAGGGGTGGGTGGTTTGATTTATTGATTTGCTGCTTCAGGGTCAGTAACTATTTCATTTATTAACTTGATACTTTTTAGTCAAAGAACTTATTTTTATGTTATTTTTATACAAAAAGATAACCGAAATATGACTTGAATCAATAGATCAATAGATCAAAAGATCAATAGATCAATAGATCAATAGTTCATGGAGGGGTGGTTTGATTTACTGATTTACTGCTTTAGGGTCAGTAAACTATTACATTTTACTATGATATTTTATTCAAAGAACTTATTTTATGATATGTTGTACAAAAATACGTCAAAATATGAATTGAATCAATAGATCAATAGATCAATAGATCATAGATGGGTGGGAGGGGTGGGAAGGGTGGAGTGGGTGGGGTGGGTGGTTTGATTTACTGATTTATTGATTTACTGCTGAAGGGTATGGAAAAGGCAAATTTTTTACGTTATATACTTAAAAAGAATAAAATTTTAGTAAAATAAAATGTATTAAACAAATAAAACAAAAAATAAATAAAAGTGTTCAAAAGACATATATTTTTTAAATAAATAAAATTAAAAATAAAATAAAATTTGAAAAATATATTTTTTTAAATAAATAAAATTGAAAAAAACAAAATTTGAAAAATTAAATTTTTTAAGTAAATAAAATTAAAAATATTAAAAAAAAAATTTTTTAAAAAAAAATAATTTTTTAACAAAAATAAAAATAGAATAAAATAAAAAATAAATAAAACTTTTGAAATAAATAAAAAAAATTAAATAAAAAAAATAAACACAAAGTTTAAATGTAAAATGAAACGTATAAAATAAAAATAGCAAACAAAATATACATTTTTCAACTTAGGAAAAATATTATATTAGTTAACGTTTATAAAAAGAAAATGAGATTTGAAAATATAAATGACAGTCTTCAGCCTTTAGAAAACGGGCTATCTATGTGAGATGCAATACAAATGACAACCTGAACATGATTGAGCAGTATATGTGAACAGTAAAGCTGCATTAGGTAAAGAAAGACATTGTATTAAGAAAGATAGAGATAAAGAGAGGGACGTTGTAATTAATAAGCTCTTTGTGCTAAGATTCATATATATTATATGACATATGATTACGTATGTAATTAATTATTATTAATAACTGAACTCATTCCATTTTTATGGGTAAAACCCATTTTATAGGTAAAA
>JABUQX010068936.1:5000-10000 GCA_015478945.1 Trachelipus rathkii
TTGTTACCATATTTTGTCTTTCTTTATACTATCGTTTCAACCGTTTATTAATTTATTTATTTATCTTTCATTTGTTACTTCTTATTTTTATTTTATCTTTCATTTTTATTTAGTATTTTTTTTTTTACATTTTATTTTTATTTTATTACTACCTTCATTTTTAGTTTGTATTATTTTTGCATTTTTTTTTTGTCCTTACATTTTATTTGCTATTTTTTATTTTTATTTTTATTTTTATTTTTTTATAGTTATATTAACTTTAAATCCATTCCCCATCATTATTATACTGCACATGTGTTACCTCAGTATCATGCAGATGAGACTTGGTAGACTCGAAACGTCGATGTTAAATATTTGGAAATAATAAATCTCTATGACTTTGGTTCCTTCTCTGGTCATCTTTTTATATATATATATATATATATATATATATATATATATATATATATATATATATATATATATATATATATATATATATATATATATATATATATATATATATATATATATATATATATATCAGTGGCGTTTTCTCCATGAATGCAAAGCATGCAATGAATGCGTACGTACATTAAGTAAAAAAATAATTACATCATGTATACTTTGGTAGGATGAAAATAATATAGGCCTAATATTAAATATTATAAATATTTTATAATAGTAAATTTTATATGCCTTTGAATGCAAGGACTTCAGAAAAAAATCCGCTTCTAAAAGAAAAAGCCCTTATTCTATTAGTAAATATGGCCAAAAATGCAATGCAAATGAGAATGACAGATTGCTTATAGATTGGGAAAACAATTTTATTCAATAATAGGCCTTATCGCATGACTAAATACGGGCTAATTTTTTTTTTTTTTATCATTATGCCTTTAAACCAGAGTTATTTTTCTGCTTTTAGCAAGGGAGAAAAATTAATGTATTTAGATCTTAAATCATAAGTGAATAAGGTTTAAATTTAGTGGCTTTTTTTCACATAACGCCTTTATTCATCACTACGCATTTCAGTTTTATATATATATATATATATATATATATATATATATATATATATATATATATATATATATATATATATATATATATATATATATATATATATATATATATATATATATATATATATATATATATATATATATATATATATATATATATATATATATATATATATATATATATATAATTTAAATATAAATAAATATGAATATAGTAATTTTATATAAGAATATATATATATATATATATATATATATATATATATATATATATCTACCCCGCTCAAGCGGGACAAAAGTGTATGTACAATAATAATAATAATAATAATAATATTATATATTATAAAATTTACTAAAAGTCGGTGGAATTATTCATCACGACTCGTTGAAAGAGTAAAAGAAACTATAGAATATATTCTTAATCTTTTTAATTTTATTCTTGAAAATCCAAAACAATTTGATGGAAATACAGAAAATAACGCAAGAGGCTTGCTTGCAGCTATGAAGTTTTCAGTTTAATTTTTTGTTAGAGACATTTTCTCTAATATTTCGATTTACTGAATACCTTTTTAATCTTTTACAAACGAAATCTATGGATATTTTACATGCCTCGATTATTATCGAAGACACTATAAAGAAGATTGAACAACTTAGAGACATGAAATTTGAGGAGACTTTTAATAAAATAAAAGAGAAATGTGGTTCACTTTTATTAAGGAAAAAAGCGAGTTTATCACCTGAAACGTTTAATACACAGTTATATAATCAAACATTTGATAACATTATTGTTCAAATGAAAGAACGTTTTATGTCTTTTAATAATTTGGAATTTGTACAACTTTTGAATGGAAAAAAATTTAAATCATACAATATTAGTTTTCCTCAAAAGGCTTTTCAATCCTTAAAAATAAATTACCGTTCTTACTTTAACTTTCCACGTTTGCGATCTGAATTGTGTATTGCATACTCAAACAAAATTTTTGCTAAAGATAATGTTGAAGAAATCCTTAAGTATTTATTAGAGAATAAGATTTCAGAATGCCTTAAGGAACTCTATAGACTGATAATTTTAACTCTAACTATACCAATATCCAGTGCGAGTGTTGAACGCTCATTTTCAGCTCTCAAGAGAACTAAAACATATTTGAGAAACTCTCAAATGAAAGTAAGATTGTCCAATCTTTCCCTAATATCGATAGAAAAAAAAATTATCTTAAGAAACATGGAAAATAAAGACAATTTTTATAATTTAATAATAGAAGAATTTTGCAAAATGACCAGGAGAATAGATTTCATGTTCAAGTAAACCTTCCGTAATATTTAAAGTAACTTTAATGTATTTATTTACGGTTATATATATATATATATATATATATATATATATATATATATATATATATATATATATATATATATATATATATATATATATATATATATATATATATATATATATATATATATATATATATAGGGATATTACTTGCTAAATTGGTGCTTCTTTTATGTGCAAGCACCCTATATAAGAGGATGGTAATTTAGAAATCCATATTTGAAATGATGTTTATTCAACATAAGTAAAATATGCAATTAAAGTATATAAGTAACAAAAGTCCCTTCTGTTGAGATACTCTCTGTAGGCGAATTGCAAGTCGCAGCCTTTTCCAGTGCGTTTTTCGAACTTGCCTCTGACTCTTCGTTTAGCGGCGAAAATTGGTGATCGAAATTCGAGTCGCAGCCTTTTCCTTGTAATTTACCTCACTTGCCGGGAGGATTTCTGGAGAGAGTATCTTCAGTTAATTTATTTCTTCTAATTCTTGTTAATTTGATCTGACTCCATAATGGAGTATCTCAAAAGGACGAGTTTATATATTATTTCACTTTGACTTATGCTAAAATTTTGCTCGCGCAAATCTTAGCATAAGTACGAACATAAATTAAAATTATTTTACAGTTATAATGGAGTGCTACATTACTTCCTGCGCTAAACACGGAGTGAGAAAGTATGTTATAATAATTATACAAGAAATAATAACAAATACATAGTTATACTTTCAAATGCAAACATATCTAATTATGTCCAAGACATAAGTAGACATATAAACATTTGAAGGCAAAAATAATATACAAGAAATGTAAATATTCAAATATGAGCATAACTGGTTACATCCGAAGATCTAAACATATATACAAATATTTGAATACATAAAAATACAATAATGTTATATATACAGAAAATAAAAGGTGCATTTAAACACAAGCATATTTGGTTATATCCGTTAGATATAAACAAACATACAAACATTTAAATGCATAAAAATACAAAAATGTTTATACATAATTATTGATATGAAACAATTGAATTATTCACAAGTTAAATAGGCCACATTGATCGAACCGTTAAATCCAAGGAAAGGTCCAGTATAAGACGTTTCTAACGTATCCATGATTTGACCAATGCGCACGTAGTTTTCAAAGTTGTAGTTACGAGAGAAACATTGCTTGACATATGTAGAGACGAAGTTGCTTGAAGTTTAGGTCCTCTATTTGAAAAATTTCTTCATACATAAAGGGGGTCACAGAACCATTTAGAATTCAAGGAATCAAAAGTTCGTAGTGGAATTCAAAAAATGAATTTCTGCCCATAATCCAAACTTAAAATGATGAAAGAAATCCATACCGTAAAGGAAGTTACATATGTAGAGGCGAGGTTGCTTGAAATTTAGGTCCTTTATTGGAAAAAAAATTTCTTCATGCATAAAAGGGAGAGGTCACAGAACCATTTAGAATTCGAAAAGGAATCAGAGTTCGTAGTGGAATTCAAAAAATGAGTTTCTGGCCATAATCCAAACTTAAAATGATGAAAGAAATCCATGCCGAAAAGGAAGTTTGCTATGTCAAGCGATGAATCCTCGAACTGTGAGAGTTGTGAAAAGGTGAAGACCATAATCCAAAATTAGAATGAAAATTGAAGTCCAGTATCGATAATGTTCGTTTGCTTGAGTCATTTTCTCCGAGAGTTCTGATTGGGATTTTGTGTTATTGTAGTTTTTTCTTTTTCTTCATTGTGTTTTTTAGGCGTTGATTGAAGTACTGGGTGTTCTATTCCGGGTTCACCAATTATATAGGGCTATTACTTGCTAAATTGGTGCTTCTTTTATGTGCAAGCACCCTATATAAGAGGATGGTAATTTAGAAATCCATATTTGAAATGATGTTTATTCAACATAAGTAAAATATGCAATTAAAGTATAAAAGTAACAAAAAGTCCCTTCTGTTGAGATACTCTCTTTTCGTAGGCGAATTGGTAGTCACAGCCTTTTCCAGCGCGTTTTTCGAACTTGCCTCTGACTCTTCGTTTAGCGAAGTTTTGTGATCGGAATTCAAGTCGCAGCCTTTTCCTTGTAATTTACCTCACTTGCCGGGAGGATTTCTAGAGAGAGTATCTTCAGTTAATTTATTTCTTCTAATTCTTGTTAATTTGATCTGACTCCATAATGGAGTATCTCAAAAGGACGAGTTTATATATTATTTCACTTTGACTTATGCTAAAATTTTGCTCGCGCAAATCTTAGCATAAGTACGAACATAAATTAAAATTATTTTACAGTTATAATGGAGTACTACATATATATATATATATATATATATATATATATATATATATATATATATATATAGAATAATATGTTATATATATATATATATATATATATATATATATATATATATATATATATATATATATATATATATATATATATATATATTATATATATATATCTTAAATATATATATATATATATATATATATATATATATATAAGTATATATATATATTTATATAATAACCAACAAAAATATATATATATATATATATATATATATATATATATATATATATATATATATATATATATATATATATATATATATATAGGCCTATTTATAGTTTTAAAGGATAAACATTTTCTTTAGCTTTTTAGTTTCCAGCATTGC
>JABUQX010068936.1:20000-21408 GCA_015478945.1 Trachelipus rathkii
ATTGAAACAAATGATTGAGAAAATGAGGGAGAAGAAGAATAAATTATATTTAGGTTTTATGGATTTGCAACAGGCGTATGATAGAGTTAATATAGGGAAGCTTTATGGCAGGTGTTAGTGATATATGGTAGGCTTCTGAATGGAATCAAAAGTATGTATGACGATAGTGAGGCGTGTGTAAGAATAAATGGTGTCAAAGGTGATTGGTTTAGTATTATTAGCGGAGTGAGACAGGGTTGTGTTATGTCTCCTTGGTTATTCAATTTGTATATGGATGGGGTTATGAAAGGATTAGAGGTGCAGAAATGATTGGACTGATGGAGAACGGAGATGAGTGGAGGGTGCCCTACCTATTATATGCGGATGATTTGGTTCTGTGTGGCGAATCTGAAGAGAGTTTGAGAGGATTGGTAGAGAGATTTGGCAGGGTGTGTAAAAGGAGGGGTTTGAAAGTAAACGTAGATAAGAGTAAGGTTATGGTTGTGAGTGAGGACAGTCCTCAGTGTGGAGTTATGTTAGATGGTGAGCCATCTGGAACAAGTGTCTGAGTTTAAATATTTACGGTATGTGTTGGATGAGAAGAGGAACGGATGATGCAAGAGTGTACTACTAGAGGAGAGGATTGTAGATAATAACTTGGGAAGGTGGCTGAATTGCAATTCAAATCGTTGGTGAATGTAAATGGACTAAGTCTTGAGTGCGCTAGGAGTTTTATGAGGGTATGTTGTTACCTGTGTTATTGTATAGTAATGAGACTATGTCTGGAATAAGAAGTATAGATCTAAGTTCAACAGTGTGTTCAGATGGACAATCTTAGGAGCATGCTAGGTGTGAGAAGGATAGATAAAAAAGGGGAATAAATTTATTAGAAAGTTGTTGGGTGAAAGAAAGGGGTAAATGAGAGAATAAATGAAAGTATGTTGGGGAATGGTTTGGTCTATGTGGAAAGGATGGTAGTCAGTTGGTGCAAGCGGATGTATAATTAGCGAGTGTGTTGGGGAACCGACCGGCAGGAGACCACGAAGAGAGAGAAAGTGGATTGAGGTCCACGGTGAACAGATATCTGAAGGAGAGAGCTGATTTGTAAGAGACGAGAATAAGGAGTGGAGTATAGTGGAGTGAATGGCGGGGTTTCTATCAGGGCATGGTTGCTTGCAGCCCACCTAGACCAGAGGTGAAACTTATACGATGGCAGTTATAGTGAGAGGTCCGTCGCGGTCCCATGAAGCTCTAAGTTGGATTTTCTGTCTGTGACGAGTTCTCACTATTAATGGTACAGAGGGGGTGGTAAGGCTAGGCTTTCTTTTTCGACTTTTGCCATATTCTTCTACTGCTTTTCTTTCCGATGCTTGTACCCTCTTACCCCAGTCTTGGGGCAAAGAGGAAGATAAAGAAAGAAAAAAAGAAA
>JABUQX010068937.1:0-11353 GCA_015478945.1 Trachelipus rathkii
ATCAATTAAACACATTATTTTTTTTCAAATGCTAAAATACCGTTAAAAATCATTTTAAGATTACCAAATAATTTAAATGTTGAAATTTTTTTATGAAAAATCGTATTTTAAGAGTTCTAAATTTGTAATGTTAAATTATAAGAAAAGATATTAAAAGTTAAAATTTTTTAATTAAACAGTTTTCACAACTAATGAAATATTTGGTTTATAATAACAACGAAATTTCATTAAAAACGTCATTTAAGACACTAAACAATTAATAAATTCTCTTTTTCGGCTTTTTGAAATTGCTTCATGCGACAGCATGAACACTTATAACAAGCTAATAAGTCATTTTAAGAGTTACCAATATTTCAAAAAATGTGAATTAGAAAAATCGTACTTTTAAGAGCTTAAATTTGTAATGTGAAAATTTAACAAAGAGCGTACTAGAGAGTAAAATTTTTTATGAAAACTAGGTTTTTCATGATCTAATAATTGATTGCCTTTATCTTGAATTTATTAAAAAATGTAAAATTTAAGACAAACCTAAAACATTAATAATTCTTTTTCTGTGGGAACCTACTGGAGGTGAGGGGGATGTATGGTGGGGCGATAGGGAGGGTAGAGTGCTCGATGCAGTTATTTATTAAGTATGTATATTCAGGAATACGTTTATTGGCAGGAGTGTGGGCTTTTTATGGTTTTAGTAGTAGATGTGTGTTGATGGTAGTATGGTGTGTGTGGCTGTTGGGAATGGAGATTATGAGGTGATGATGGGATTAGGGTGTTTGGTAAGTAGATGGATGTAGATTAATCTGGGGATTCTGCTTTTTGAATTGATTTCACATGAAACAATTATTTTTTCAAATGCTGGAAAATCCGTAAAAGCATTTTAAAGTTTAAAAATTTGAGTATTAAGATTGGGTTTGTGGTAGTGCACGCTCTACACGCGCACACTTGCGTCAAATGTTCGGAAAATTTAAGAAAAAATTAGTATATAAACCGAAAAATATATATATATATATAAAAACGTCAATTTAAGAAACTAAAACAAATTGAAAATTCTCATTATTCTCGTGCCTTTTTGAAATTGATTTCATTAAACACGATTATTTTTATTCAAATCTGAAATTAAGTTAAAAACTTCAATTTTAAGATTAACCAATATTATATTCAAATGTTTGAAATTTAGGAAAAATCGTACTTTTATGAGGTTACTAAATTTTGAATGTGAAGAATTAAGAAAAGCCGTAAATTAGAGTTAAAATTTATTTTATTAAAAACAGGTTTTTAAAACTAATGAATATTTATAAATAAGTGAGCATAGTTGCATTTTATTAAAAACGTCAATTTAGTACATCTAAAACTATTATAAATTCCTTTTCAGTTTTTGAAATTTGCAATTGTCAATGAACCAATTATTGTTATTCAGTGCTGAAAAATAGTTAACCTTCAATTTTAAGAATTTTACCAAATATTTCAAATGTTGAAATTTATAGAAAAATTGGAGCATTTGAAGAGTTTGACGTAGATTCGTGAATATGAAATTTAAAGAAAGAGGCCAGTAATTTTGGAAGTGTAACCAATTTTTAATTAAAACAGGGTTTCCAACACTAATTAAATATTTGGTAATTATTTACAATACAAATATTGGAAATTTCATTTAAAAAAAGTCAATTTAAGAACCTAAAACAATTAATGAATTCTCTTTTTCTGCTTTTTGAAAATTGCATTTCAACGGATTTTTTTTTTTTTTGATACAAACTTGATTTCTTAAACTCAATTTTAAGATTTAACAATACTTCAAATCGTTTGAAATTTAGGAAAAATCGTACTTTTAAGAGTTCTAAATTTGTAATGTGAAAATTTAAGAAAAAGCGTAATTTTAGAAGTTAAATATTTTTACTAAAACAGGTTTTCACAACTAATGAAATATTTGGTATAATAAAACAGAATGAAATTTTCACATTAAAACCTCAATTTAAGACAATAAAATATTAATAAATTCTTCCTTTTCTTGCTTTTTGAAATTGTATTTCCATGAACACATTATTTTTTTAAAGTAGGCTGAGCGCTGCATTTATAAGACATAAATTTAGACCATTTAAAAGTAAGAATCGAGAAAATAATATACGGGCAAAATTTGAATAAAGGAAATGGATATTGATGTATATGTAACTTGATACTGGAGTGTGTAGGGGTTTAGGAATTTATTTAGAATTTTTTTTCTGAAAACAAGTCCTCAATAAGAGAGCCAACATATCTTGATGTGGGCCGTTTTATTTTATGGACCATAATTAGGTCGCTAAAATGTTTTAAAAATAATGGAGATTAGTTTTTTTTTTGAAAAATTCAATTAAAAGACTTTTGTTTAGTGGCTGTGATAGGACATTAAGTTTCGAATTATTTAATAATTTGTTTTTTTATTAAAGCATTTTCTAAGCAGGAGACAGATTCTGGATGTGGGCCGGTTTTTAAAGAAACATAGACGTTAAAGAAGGTTGAAAATACATGCAATTCTTCGAAAATTTTTATTGAAAGAGAGATTTGAAGCTCTTATACTTGGTGATGGGGGGGACGTTGGGTGATTACGTGGTTTGTGGAATTTAAATTATTACTTTTGTGTTTTATCAAGCATCTCACTTGGTAAGAGAGCCAAACATATGCTGGATGTGGCCGCGTCATTTTAAAGACTAATTTAAGTCAGTTTAAGTTAAAGATTGAGAAAAAAAATTGTCGGGAAAAACATTTCTTAGGGTGACGGATTGTACTACGTAACATTTCTTGTGTTAACAAGTATGCATTATAATTATTTAGATTTTAATTTCATATACACTCCTACAATAGAGAGAACAACATATTCCTTGAATGTGAGCGTTGATGTTTTATGACACTTATTTTAGGGTCGCACATTGCTTTAAAAATAATGTAGTGTTTTTTGGAAATGGAAAATTTGATTAAGAAGCTTTATTTTAAGTTCTTTCTTCATTTCCGGGGGTTTGAATTATATTTAGATTTTATTTCATAAAGCAAGTCGCTGAAATATAGAAAGCTAAATATATTATTGATGTGGAGCCGTTATTTAGTTTTTATGGACCTAATTGTAGGTGCGGAAAATGTTTATTAAAATAAGGAGGTGTTTTTTTTTTTTTTGAAAAGATTATGATTAAAGAAGTCGTTTATTTTTAACTCTTTTATCCTTTGGCATATACGGGGTTTATGGAATTTATATATTTTTGTTTTTATAAAGTATTTCTAAGGCAAGAGAGATACATGGCATTTCATGGATGTGGGCTGTTTTAGTAAACAATTAACCAGAATTAGGTCGTTCAAAGAGAGAGTCTATGTTAAAGTAAATTAAAGTTAAAAAATAATGCAATTGTTTCGAAAATTTTTATTAACGCAGCAAGATTGTAGCTCTTCTAATTGGTACGTTGTGTGAAATTAATTTACTTTTGTTTTGTATAGTAAAGCTTCTCCCAATAATTCTGTAGTTAGAGAGCCAACATTATCTGAATGTCATGGCTGCTCATTTTTAAAGACATAATTTAAGGGCGAAGTAGAAAAAAGTTAAAATGTGAGAAAAAAATTCGGAAAATTTGATAAAGGAACATGATTGTAAATTTTGTACTTAAAACCTACGGGTTTGGGAATTTATTTTAGAATTTTTTTTTCTGAGACAAGTCCTGAATAGAGAGACACATATCTTGATGGGTGGACTGTTTTGAGTTTATATGGACCCCAATTCCCCCCCCTGCCAGTGTTGGTAGAAATAGCTAAAATTTTTGTTTTTGAAAATTTTTAATTAAAGAGCTTTAATTGTTAAAATTCTTACCTTTGCACCAACGGGTTTAGGAAATTTATTTATATTGTTTTTTATAAAGATGTTTCGCTAGGCAAAGAGGAGACAAATATTCTTTGATGTGGTCTGTTTAAAAAACAAAGACAATATTAAAAGATGCGTGATAAAAAGTAAAAATAATGCAATTCTTTTCGACAAATATTTTATTAAAGCAAAAAGATTGTAGCTCTTATAATTGATACGTTACGTGTTTGTGGAATGGGAGTGGGTGGTTAAGTTTTCTATTAGAAGAACATCACTTTGTAAGAAGCCAAATATTTTGGATGTAGGCGGCTCATTTTAAGACATAATTTAAATGTTTAAATGTTAAGAGAATAAAGAAAAAATTTCGGAAAATTTGAATAATCTAGAAAAGATTGTAAATTTTTGTAACTTTGTTACCTACGGTTGTTTATTAATCATTATTTAGAATTTTATTCATATAACACGTCCATAAATAAGAGAGCCACATATCTTGATGTGAGGCCCGTTTTATTTTAATGCACTTAATGTGGTGTCGCTATATGTTTTAAAAATAAATGTAGTTTTTTTTTTGGAAAATTGATTAAAAAGAAGATTTATTTTAACTCTTTTACCCTTTTGGATTCCTAACGGGGATTTTGGGAATTATTTTTATTATGTAAATGTTTACAAAAACATTTCCTCTAAGCAAAGAAGACAGCATATATGGTGTGCGCGTTCATTACAAATCGAGTAGACAATTAAGATCGTTAAAAAGTTTAAAAAATAATGCATTCTTCGTAAATATTTTATTTTAAGCAAAAGGGGAGTTGGTAGCTCTTTCATAACTTGGATAGGGGTGGGGGGGGGGCGGTACGTGTTATGGGCAATTTAATTTTACTTTTCTGTTTGGTATTGTAAGGCATGCTGCTTTGTAAGAGAGCAAGCGGTTCTGGATGGTAGCCGGCTCATTTTTAAAGACATAATTTATGTCATCTATGGTTTAAGATTGATAAAAAATTCGGAAGAATTCTTAGAATAATTGGAGGATCTGATTGACAAGGATTGTAGATTTCTTCTAACTTATAACAGTACGAGGTGTTGTGGGGAATTTAATTACTAGATTTGTAATTTTATAAAGAGCAGTCTGAATAAGAAAGCTAAATATTTGATGATGGGCCGTTTCTATTTTGATGGGAACATATTAGGCTCGCAGGGAATTGTTTTTAAAATAATTGGAGTTTTTTTTGTTTTTTTTTTTTTCTTGAAAAACTTTGATATATAGGAAGCTTTCGATAGTTTGAACCTAAGCACTACGGGGTATTGGATTATTTATATTTGTTATTTTATAAAGTTTTCTAAGCAAGAGGACAGCATATTCTGGTGTAGGCTGTTTAAAAACAATGCCAATATTAGTCGTTAAAAAAGTTAATAAAATAATGCAATCTTATCGTCAAAATTTATTATTAAAGCGCAAGATTGTTAGCTCTTAGAACTTGTACGTACGATGGTTGGAATTTATTTTAACTTTTGGTTTATAAAGCATCTCACTTGTAGAGAGAGCCAACATAATTCTGATGTAATGTCGGGCTCTTTTTAAGACATAATTCTAAGTCGTTTTAAAAGTTAAGAATCTAGAAAAAATTTCCAATTATTTTAATAATTAAAACAGTAATAGTAAAGAGTTATGGGTTTTTTTTTATTAATAGCCTAACTTTTTAGAATTTTATTTCATATACTTTTTGTCCTATATAAAGAAGAGCCAACATGATATTATTTTAGATGTTTACTATAAGGCTCAATGACCGAAAGAGCTCTATAAGCGTTTTTAAAAATATGTAGTTTTTACTCTTTAGAAAATTTGTAAGAAATAGGATTTTTTTTCCGCTTTTACCTTTGCAATTACGGGGTTTGGGAATTTATTTTATTTTGTCATTTTATAAAACATTTCCTAGCAGTTGAGAAGACAGCTATATTCTGGATAAGTGGGACCGTTGTAAAAACATGACGCAATAATTAGGATCGTCTGGAAATAGAAGGTAACTACGATAGATTGAATTGTCCGTTCGAAATTTTTAATATAAAGCAGCTATATATATGTGGAGAATCATTATAGAAGTTGGGTACGATACGTGGTTGGGAATTTAATTTTACTTTGTGTTTATAAAGAGCGATCTGCCATGTAAGAGAAGCCAACATATCTGAGATATAAGAGAAGCTCCTTTTTAATAGATAAAGATTAAGGTTTAAAAGTTTAAAGACAAGAGTTTAAGGGTTTTATAGGATTAAGGTCCGTAACCCCTTTGTAATTTTGTACCTACGGTGTTTGGTAATTTATTTAGAATTTTATTCATATAACACGTCATAAATAAGAGAGCCACATATCTTGATGTGAGCCTTTCATTTTAGGCACCTTAATTAGGTCGCTAATAAATGTTTTAAAAATTGTAGTTTTTTTTTTTTTGTAAAATTTGATTAGGAGAGAGAAGTCTTTATTTTAACTCTTTGTACCTTTGACTGTAGGATGTGTGGAATGTGCATGTACGTGTAGTTTATAAATACTTCGCCAAGTAGGATGAGAGCATATCTGGATGTGGGCGGTTAGAAACATAGACCAATATTAGATCGTTAAAGAAGTTTAAAAAATAATGCTTTCTTTTTCAGAAATTTTTACTAAAGCTAGAAAGATTGTAGCTTCTTATATTGGTACGTCACTGGTTTGGATTTAATTTTAACTTTTGTTTTATGAGCATCTCATGTAAGAGAGCCATCATATCTGGATGTATGTAGCTTCTCTTTAACGTACAATTGAAGAGTCTAAAAGTTAAAGATTTGGATAAATAAAATTAAAAGATTAAAAAAAGAATTTGCAAATGAATGGTGAGAAGAATAATAAATAAAATTACCCCTCAGCGCAATTATTATAAGAATTTTATTTCATAAAGAAAGTCCCTGTAATAAGAAAGCTACATATCTTGTATGTGGCCGTTTTATTATATGTCCCAAATGCGAATTGTATTTAAAATAATGGAGTTTTTTTTTTTTTTTTTTTTTTGAAAAATTTGATTATAGAAAGATTATTTTAATCGTGTTCCTTGCACCTACGGGGTTGGGAATTTATTTTTATATTTGTTTTTTATAAAGTATTGCTAAAGCATTAGAGAGACAGCCATAAGTCTGGAGTGGGCTGTTTAACAAACATAGACAATATTAGAAACGTTAAAAGTTAAAAAATCAATGCAATCTGATCGAAATTTTATTAACTGGATAGCAAGATTGTGCTTTATTACATTTGGTAACGGTACGTGGTTTGGGAATCTTTTAAATATTTACTTTCTGTTAATGATTCGTGCAGTCATAATTTACTTGTGAGAGGGGAGAAAGAAGATAGAGATCCATTTTATAAGACATAGATAAGGGAAAGGTCGTCTAAAAGTTAAGGAATTGAGAAAATTCGAAAATTTGAATAAAAGAACAAGATTGTAACTCATGTAACTTTGTACCTCTACGGTGTTTGTTTACTTATTAGAGTTTTATTTCTTAAACTTGTCCTAATAGAGCAGACCACATATCTTGATGTGAGCGATTTCATGTTAAATGCACATTAATTGATCGCTAAAATGTTTTAAAAATAATGTGTTTTTTTTGGAAATTTGATTAAAGAAAAGCCTTTTCTAATATAATTTCCTTTGCACCTTCGGGGTTTGGGAATTTATATTATAGTTTTTGATATTTTTTTTAAAGCATTTACTAAGCAAGAAAGACAGCATATCTTCTGGATGAGGCCGTTTAAAAACATAGACCAAATATTAGATCGTTAAAAAGTTGAAAAAATAATGAATTTCTTTCGGAAAATTTTATTAAAGGAGAAAGATTCGTAGCTCGGTTTATAATTTGGACGGGTGACGTGTTTGGAATATTAGTTTTTACTGTTTGTTTTATAAACATTCTCCATGTAAGAAGAGCGCAACATATCTGGATGTAGGCGTTGCTCATTTTAGACTATTAGGTCGTTTAAAGGTTTAAGCAATTAGAGAAAAAGTTCGGAAATTTGAATAAAGGAACACAAGATTGTAATTCTTCCAACTTAATATACCTAGGGGTTTGGGAATTTATTTAGAATTTTATTTATAAAGCAAGTCCTAATAAGAGAGCAACATCATTGGATGTTGGCAGTTTTTAATTTTTATGGATCAAATAATAGGTCGTCGAAATTGTCTTTAAAAATAATGTTTTTTTTTCTTTTTTTTTGAAAAATTTTGATACAAGAACTTTAATTTTAACTCTTTTTACCTTTGCACCTAAGGGAGTTGGAATTTTATTTTATTTGTTTTTTATAAAGTATTTCCTAAGCAGAGAGAAAGACAGATATCTGGATGTGGCTGTTTAAAACAATTGACCAATAATTAAAAATGTTAAAAAGTATAAAAAAATATATGCTAATTCTTTTCGAAAAATTTTTTATTAAAGCGCAAGATTGTGCTCTTATGAACTTGTACGTACGTGGTTTGGTAAATTTAATTTTTCTTTTTGTTTTTATAAGCATGCTCCATTAAGGAGAAGCCAGACATATCTGGATGTAGGCTGAGCTTAATTTTAAAACATTTAAGTCGTTTAAATAGTTAAGGAAATTGAGAAAAATATCGGAAAATTTGATAAACGGAAAGATTGTAATCTTCTTAACTTGATACCACGGGGTTTGGAATTTTATTTAGAATTTTTATTTCATAAAGCAAGTCTTGAATAAGATATCATTGAGTTGTGGGGGCCGTTTTATTTATGGACCAAAATTAGGAAAAAAATGTTATTTAAATATAAATGGAGTTTTTTTTTTTTTTTTTTTTTTTGAAAATTTGATTAAAGAAGCTTTTAATTTTAAGTCTTTTAACCTTCCCCTACGGGGTTTGGGAATTTTATTTATATTAGTTTTTTATAAGTATTTCTGAAGCAAGAGAGACAGCAATTAGTATGTTGGGCTAGTTTAAAAAACATTGACAATATTAAGATCGTTAAAAGTTAAAAAATATGCAATTCTTCTCGAAAATTTTTATTAAGCAGCAGATTGTAGCTCTTATCTTGGTACGTACGTAGGTTTGGAAATTTAATTTACTTTTGTTTATAAAGCATCTTCCATGTAAGAGAGCCAACTATTGAATGTCAAGTTTTTTATTTTAAAGCATATATTTTAGTGGTCTTTAAAAAGTTAAGAATTGAGAAAAAATTCGGAAAAATTTTTGAATAAAGGAACTATGATTGTATTCTTTGTAATTTATACCTACGGGGTTTGGAATTTATTTAGAAATTTTTTTTCTGAAACAATCTGTAATAAGAGAAGCCAAATATCTTGAATGTGGCGTTTTATTTTATAGACATATTAGGTCGCTAAATGTTTTAAAAATATGGAGATTTTTTTTTTGGAAAAATTCAAATTTAAAGAATGCTTTATTTTAAGTCTTTTACCTTTGCACCAACAGGGTTTGGGATTTAATATATATTTTATTTTTTATAAAGCTACACTTCAGAAGAAATAGAGCTTCTATTGAGCACATACGAAAGAGTAGGGATGGAATGTCTTGAGGTCGAAGCCTATATTTGTATTCCTGGAGATCTCGGTGATGCCCGGTTCTTAATCTAGAGAATGAGTTTTGCGTCTTTCGTGGGAGTGTGCTTTGAATTTAATATATTTCGGGAGGGGCGGGAGTTTGAGATGGTTTGGTGGGTGGTTGTTGAGGTATAACTATGTAAAGTGTGTATGAATATGCTTAGAGAGAGATGTGTTATTTGAGGGAGGGGAGATGGTTCTAAAGAATTCATCATAGCAGAGTGCAGCGGAAGAGGGAGGGGATCTTAAACAGTGTGTAGTGTGTTCTTGTAGGTAGTTATGGCATGGGTGGGTAGGGTCAAGAATCTTGGCGTAGAATTGGGTTCCTATCATATCTAGATGATCCTGAATGGGGAGAATTTTTGATTCTTCATGCAGGTGTTGGATAGGGGTGGTTTTTAAACAACCTGTGATTTTTCGTTGGGCGGTATTTTGTATTCTTTGTAATTTAATTCTATTAGTAGATGAGGTTAGAGGATCCCAAACTGTTGATCCATAGTTGATTGCTGTTCTTGAGAAATGTTTGAATGTAGTTGACAGTGTGGTTATTTCGTTGCTGAAACTGTGTTGAAATAGAGTTTGTAGGACATTTAATTTTTCGATTGTTGTATTTATGATGTTTTGAATGTGAGGTGTAAAGGTGAAGTGAGTGTCAAAGGCTATTCCGAGCATTTTAGGTGCTTTGTTTAGGGGATGATGGAGTTATTTAGGGTTACTTGTGGGTGAAATGATGATTGGTGATTGACTGTGGTGATCAAGGCTATGGATGATTTCTCGGCAGAGGTCTACATTCTGTTGGAAAATAACCAAGCTTCTAGATGATTTAGGTAAATCTGAGCGAGATTTGTGGCAGTGTATATACTAAGGTGTTTGGTTATAGCAATGTCATCTGCGTAGATAACTAGCTCCGAATTGGAAGTTTGGTGAGGTTGGGATATCAGCTGTAAAGTAGTTAAACAGGAATGGAGATAGGATGGCTCCCTGGGAGACACCATTTCTTAGTTTTACTGTTTTAGAGATTTGATGCTTGCTGGATACCTGAGCAGTGCTTCCAGATATAAAATTAGATAGCTATTTTTTTAATTGTTATGGAATGTAGAATTTAAAAATTTTGGATGAGAATGTGTCTAGGTACTGTGTCGAAGGCTTTAGTAATGTCAAAAGCCAGGAGTATTGTTATGTGGGATGGAGTTCCGTTCAACCCGTTTACGATGTTTTGTGTGATATTTATTAGGGCTGTTGAGGTAGAATGGGATTTTTTGAAACCATGTTGGTGATATTTAAAGTGAAAATTGGGTTAAATTATGGTGGGTATGATCTTCTCCATTAGTTAGCACAATGAGGATAGGAGGGATATGGGTCGGTATGAAGAAGGTATGTTGGGATCTTTTCTGGGCTTGAATTTGGGTTTGATAATTGCCTTTTTCCAGTGTTGGAGGATGTAGTTAAAAGATCAGGATTCATTGAAGGTATTTGTAATGATGATATAACGGTGGGTCCAAAGTGTGTTATGTGCAGGTTAGAGATGTTGTCCGGGCAGTAAGCTGGGGAGTTTTTTAAGGTTTTGATAAGTATAGTTATTTCTTGTGTAAAAAAGGGGGGTTGGGGTTGATTTCCAATTGTACTTTTTTCGAGTTGGCGTATTGTTTTTCTATTATTTGAGTAAGTATGATTTTTTTAGAGATATTGGAATAGTGTTGTGCAAGGATATTGTAATGCTGTTTGGGGGAAAGGAGGAAATTATTTTGTCCTCCAAAAGCTTCGATTGTGGGTGGAGTGTTGGTTTGGGAGTTATGGAGACGTTTTATTACTTGACACGTTCTTTTTTTCATCAGGCTCACCCATATTGTCGACTAGATGTTTCTTGAATTTTTCTGTTTATGGGTGGAGATAAGATTGGAGATTTGTGTGTTTAAGTTAATTTGTGCAGTCAGATCTGGAGTATAAGTTTTTTGTTGTCGAATGAA